>APFE030125011.1:0-11949 GCA_000404065.3 Pinus taeda | reverse complement strand
ATGACTGCCAAAAAATGTCTTCAAAATTGCTTCAAATTCACTTCATAATGCTGATCAAATCTTCATCTTAAGACATTTCACCCACTCGCAATATTTTCACAATATTCAAACAGGAATTACACTGCTTTATTTAGTTTCAGTTTTCATAACAAGTGGGTACATGGCCTGCTCTAGGTGTGTTCTTCAAAAAAAACATATGATTTGTGATCCAACTGATTTCTATAGGTTCAGGAAATAAACTACTATGTCCACAACCTCCTTAAATGACAATGATTTGTTAAACAGGAATTACACTACTCTGTCCACAGCCTCCTTTATCAAGGAACTTGGATGATTTCTTTATAGCGTGGCATCAATCGGAATGACAGCGCTCAGACTTTTAAATCTTGCCATTATCTTGTACAAAATATTGTCCACACAAATGCATGACCATGTATTTAAAATGATATTCCACAAAGAAAATGATGCGCTATCAATATACTTGTACATTATCAGTTCCCGTAACAGGACCTCCGTGCATTGTTCCTTCAACGCCTGGCAACCGAGAAGAATTCTCTACGGGCATATTATAATTTGGAACAAAAGGTGTATTAGCTGCCACACTTGGTGGAGTGGGCTCAGCATAACTCTGTGAACTTGGGAATGTGTTAGCATAATAGACTACTGAGTTTCCATATGCAGCTGTATCTACGAAACCCGCTGATTATGATCTCAGAACCATTACTTAATACAAAACCAGAGAGTTAAAAAATACGACCTCTGTTACCATCACCAAGGCAGAAGGCCGCTTTCAGTGGTCGGTTTCTTCTCTGCCTGAATACATTCCAGATTCACACAACGCTGACAATAAGCTAAACTTCAGAAGGGCCTTGCATCATATATATCGATCGCCAACTAAACATGCATATACTTTTGATATATCCCAAGATATACCCTTTAAAATAAAGAGTAAAAAAAGGATATACGCCATAAACTGACGATTTCGCTTTATTTGCAGAGAACGATGTTAAAAATCATCAAATGGCATCTTTCCATGAAGAGAGAGGGGGTGTTTCTGAGTTCACCCACGCGAGATTCAATGCAGTAGCCTGATTTCGATCTCCAGAGAATCCAGAAGTGGATAATACATTTTCTATTTCCTTCATTTCGTCAGCCGTGATCTTAACAGAAAGAGCGCCTATATTTCGTCTAGATTTTTCACTTTGGTGGTGCCGGGGATCGGTGAAATGTTATTTCCCTGATGGGAAATCCAAGCAAGTGAAAGTTGACTCGGGGAGCATCCCTTCCTGGAAGCTATTTCAGCTATTTTTTCAAACGTCCCCTTATTCTTTTCAAGATTCTCTGGTTGAAACCTTGAATTGCCTTTCTAATATCATCATTTGTTAAATTGTCAACTGACTTTGCTCCAGAAGTAAAGAAACCCCTGCCTAGAGGGCTGTATGGCACAATTCCAATACCAAGTTCTCTGATTCAAATCGCTCTGAAATCGGCTTAGGATACCACTATTTTGGAGCTAAAACCCGAGAGAATCAGAGGGCATTTGATAAAAAATGGTTGCCTAGTGATGGGCAGTGATGGGCACGGCCATCCTCGCTGTGGCAGTTCAACAGGTGGTGATCTATCCCATCGATCCCACGACATTCACTCCAACAGCCATACGCTTTACCAACGCGCCACAAGGGTCAAAGCAGCAAGGCGGAAGAGCGAAGAGCAACAGCTAAAAGCAGGGTCCAAATGATGTCTTTGAGCTTATATTTGAATGGGATTACAGTTGAATGGGTTCCCAAAAGATCTTCGCATTCGACGCGAAATCTCAGATGCATTCAACGAGAAAAGTTCTTCGCTTTGGGATTTCGGGCTCTCAGATGCATTCATGAAAAACGCAGATACAGCGAAAATGAAGGCGCAGATACTATATGCGTTTCAAAGAAAGAATCAAGGGTTTAAACGTTGGCATACCATGTCAGTCAGTGGACAGAGGAGCAGGCAGTGGACGGAGCGTTAATGGACAGAGCCCAGAGGCGCTAGAACGGTTTTGTATTTTGAACGAATTCAGGGCAGTGCAGGTGTAACAGAGGCGTTATGTCAGACAACGGCGCTAGAGGAGTCAGGTACGCAGTCTTCAGGCAGGTACCACATCAGACAGTGCCAGCAGAGGAGTCAGGTACGCAGTCTTCAGGCAGGCAAACGTTTCCTTCAGGTGTGAAGACTGGGCCAGCACTATTCAAGGCAACTCAGATCAGTTGCTTAGGGAAAACAGGCCACTCATCATGGCTCTGATACCATGTTAAACAGACATGGACAGCGAAAACAATAGAAAGATAAATCATGCATTGCATTTTTTATTTACAAATGATGTATATTTGTGGTACATTATGTGACCGTTGGGATTCACATCCCAAGGTCTCTTGGACTGCTTTGTCCATTCGGCTTCCACGCTAACCCTTTAGGATTAGGTGTCCAACAATCTACTTGGATTTTACTTGGATTTTAATCTATTGTCCCTTTTATATTGGATATTTAATAAATAAACTTTCTTCTTATTCTTTTGAATAAAAAGATTCATTTCATTTGGTATTAGAGTCAATAAAATCTTACTTTTGGCCACATATATTTACATGGTTTTTTTTTTAAATTAAATCATTAACCTCATATTGACTCTTGAGAATCTAAATTCTAAAATTTTATTAGTATAAATTCAATGAAGGACTATTCTACCTAGGTATTAAGGCAATTGGAAAGCTAGTGAAGTTAAATAATGTGAATTACCAAGGCATAAAAAAAAAAAGCTAAAACCATTACAAATACATAACAATGAAACTAAATAATCATTCAACCTAAAGTACAAGAAAGTGAAGAAATACAAGAGCATTTTCTTAATTACCAAAATTTGAAAATTTCAAGCTCATCTTCAAACTCATAAGCCTAATAAAAGTCTAAAGGAAAAATAAAATAGCACTAACAATTGTGATTGACATTTATCTTCATCCACATGGAGAAAAGGAAAATGGGAAGAAGTATTGACAGTTGCGAAGATGATGATGATGATGATTAACGTCCACTAAGACCAATGTGATCTACCAGATCTAAAAAAAAAATCTAATTGTGATTCTTTGAATATTGTTTCTATATCAAAAAGAAGGGAAAGAAGCACTCCAAAATCGTTATAGTTGGCTTGAATTAATAAGTCAAGAAGATTGGAAATGTGGTAGATGTTAGGTACTTGAGAGCGAAAGTGAGTAAGAGTCATGTTGTCTAAAAGGATGTGTTTTTCATCTTCCATTCTCCTAGTATCACAAATATGACAGATTCTATTGTCCCAGGGAGCCTTTGGATTATACCATCATTAAGTTTCACTTTGGAGCTCATGATAATTAGTCCATATGCTGGTGATGTTCATTTTTTTCTTAGTGCTAGTCAAGACAGAGAGTTAACTATGGTTATCAAGGGTGGGGTTGATCACCACCTTATAGTATCTTAGATTCCTTTTACCCTCCACCTCCTGATCATCCTACAACTTGTCCTTAAAATTGGAGGTAATAGTATCTTTGACACTATCCTTACTTCCCATGATGATCTGCTCCTTAATCCCCCAATGGCTGAGCCAAGATTGGGCATCCTTATGCCACCCGCGCTTGAGGTGAAGGTGGGGGTTTTGACTAATGTTAGAAGAAATTTTTGGGATCCTATTGGATTCCATGTTCTAAAGCTTCTTCTTATACATTAGATATCTAAACATAGCCATACTTTCAATGGGGGAGAGGCCATCTTCAATCAAGAGGATAGGATAGGGACTATTTACCTTGATATTGAAGTTGTAGGTTATGAATTGCTTTTGAATCATCTCAATCTTTCTCCATGACTCTTTGGATATACTGCAACCCAAAACTTCACATCCATATAAAACAACAGGGGTGAAAAGAGTCTCAAAAAAGAAACTTTTTCTTACTCTAAATGCAAAGATCGACCAACTTATAATTGTTTTCAAACTCATAATAAGTTTTCCAACCTCCAATAATTTTTTTCTCCATGCTATATTTCTAGTTAAGCTTAATTTAACAATTACCCAAGAATAATAATTCTACTACCCTAAAGAATGATCACTTAATTTAATAAGATATGTTCCCATTATAATTTTAAAAATTCATTAGATAAGATTGTTGGGTTAAAAATTGACAAATTTCAAGAAGTAATAAATCAAAGTGTTATTTGTCTGAGAGGCGTTGAGCTCAATCCAAATACTAATATCCATTGGTATCATAATTTATCATACTACTATCCATTGGTATTGTAATTATCATGCATATTATATAGAGATGGGCCAAAAATATAAATAAGGCTAATGCATTGAGTTTACTGCAAATTTCTGAACAAAAATGTGTCACAAATATTAATTTTTGCAAAGCCGTGAAATTCCCAATATTAGGCATTTAAGTTATGATATGTTAAAGGTTTAAATGTCAAATTTATAAAAAGGTATTCTATATAGCATATATATATATAATATATATAAAAAGCAAAATCAATGAAAAGTGCGCTATTTTCAAAATTTTTTTGTAAAGTTAAAAATTGTTAAAAAAATAAATTATTAACAATTAAGGAAAGGTGTTTTTCTGCTATTTCTTTTTTGAATTTTTAATATAAAGAAATTGTTTAAGAAAAATATTAATATCATTATGGTTGTGAACTATAAGAAAAATTGCATTAATGTTAATTTTGTTAATCATTTATTATTTTTAAAGTTAAGTATAGTTGAAAACAAAAAACTTTCGGTGATAATGTGAAATTAAATAATTAAAAGTAATAATTGATGATTATAATTATATATATTTCAATTCCAGGTTACAAATCTATTTATATAAGAGCATAACATAGTTATTGATTAAACTTGGCTAGAAACACTAGATACTTTCATCTGGAATATAGAGAAAATATAAAAGATTAATATAGTTATTAATTAAATTTGGCTAGAAACACTAGATACCTTCACCTGAAATATAGAGAAAAAGAATTTGATATTCCACTCTAAGAAAATAATATTACAAATATTACAATAAAGCCATTCTTAAAATAAAGAGTCATAAGAATAGCTTAAAAAAAAAACATCTCAATATAGATTTTTATATTAATAAAATCATCTCAATATAGATTTTTATATTAATAAAATCAATGGATAGTGCTATTCGAAAGTTTTAAAGTTGAAAATTGTTAAAAAATGTTTTTTCTTGAAAATAATGAAGGTTTTTTTGTGAAGGTATGTTAGTGTTTTGAATTTTTTAATATTTAAATAAATTATTTAAGAAAAACATTAATATCATTATTGTTGTTAACTATAAGAAAAATTGCATTAATATTAATTTTACCGATTATTTATTAATTCTAAACCCTAAGTATAGTAGGAAAGAAAATAAATTTTTGGCGATTATGTGAAATTAAGTAATAAAAGTAATAATCATATTATATATATTTCATGTTACAAATCTTTTATTATAATTATTTACAACTATAGTTATTTATTAAACTTGGCTAGAAACACTAGGTATTTTTATTTGAAACAAAGAAAAAAATATTTTGGTATTCCACTATAATAAGAATAAGATAATGTTACAAATATTGCAATGAAGTCATTCTTAGAAGAAATAGTCATAATAATAACTAAAAAAATATCTCAAAAGTTATCCTTTATGATATTATTAGAAGTCGACATAAAAGATGTGAAAAGAATTTGAAAAGGTAATCACTAATAAAAAGATGAAGACATTTCTCATAATAATAACTATGATGAAAGCTTGACTACATATCTTTAAAAAGTTAAAAAGTGAAAAAAGAGTCACAA
Source organism: Pinus taeda (assembly GCA_000404065.3). Taxonomy (NCBI): domain Eukaryota; kingdom Viridiplantae; phylum Streptophyta; class Pinopsida; order Pinales; family Pinaceae; genus Pinus; species Pinus taeda. Next base: position 6,113 of record APFE030125011.1, on the reverse strand, counting down.
CAAGAAACATTAAATTAAATTACAAGCAAGGAATCATTGATTGGTAAATTAACAATGATTAATTTAGTAGTAAAGTGAAAATTTTGTAAAATACAAGTATATCTACCAATAAGCATATACAGATAAGTAAAGTGACATAATTATGTAAAGAATACATACTAACAAACATGAAATAGAAGGAATTATAAATATAGTAAAAAAGGACTATGTTACAAGGATTACTTATTGTCATTCAAATTACAAGAGTAATCACAACAAAATGTGATATCAATCAAGAAACCAAATGAAGGTTCATATTGTATTGAGGAGAATATCAAGTGTGTAATTTGATCATGTTCCAAATCATAGAATTTCCACCACATAGTTTTGTAAAAAATTGAAATAACGAAATCTAACCCCTTCATGGTTCAACAATTTTGATAAAATATTTATAAATCATATCACTTCATATAATTAACCATGAAAACACCCAACACAAAGATTTATGAGAATGCATTACAAGTTAAAAAAAGAAATAAAGACTTCCCATAAAATTCTTTAAAGAAAAAACATCTTAAAGGGTAGGCAATGTAATGAACATAAATACGTAAATACATAAACATGTTAATGAATGATAACTAATAATGAACATAAATACGTAAATACATAAACATGTTAATGAATGATAACTAATAATAAATGTGAGAACACATCATATTTAAAGGAAATGACTTACCAAGGGACATGTCCCTTCATCCATTATGACTAGTTAATGTTGAAGTACATTATCATATGACATTGTGTCATAAACTTATCTCTCACTCATTACTATATATATTTATTAATCATCCTATATGGATTTTTAGCATGTTGTCCTTTTTGCATTGGATATTTAGTACATGAATTTCATTTATATTTATGTAAATGTAATTTGCTTCAATTTCCATTGTAAAAGCCTCCTATCATCACATAGATTAATCCTTTAATAAATATTATAGTTATATATTATTCTATATATTTATCCTTAAGCAACTATTAGTTGGTTTTGAACTATGTTTAGGACCCTAATAGCATGAAAAAACTCATAATGACATCCATATTATACTTATGGGCTAATGATTCCATGTATGAGGATTAAGTGGTAGTTTTAGACCCTATCGATGGTCTGTGAATAGCAAAAAATATTGTATTCCCTAAGACATTATTTTCATCCTTGGGACATGGGTAGTGCCTAGAAAACAATCTAGTGTTTAAAACATCATAATGGTTCCTATATGACCATGGATAATTTCTTAATATGCATCCTTGGTTACAAAAATATCCCAATTATACATGGATCCCACTTGGTAATGACCATAGAATAATTAGTAACGCAACACATGTATGCAAAGAATACATACTACCAAACATGAAACAAGAAAGCACTACATAGTAAGAAAAGAGCATGTTAAATGGATGACTTATCATCATCCAAATTACAAGAGTAACCACAACAAAAAATGAAATCAATTTGAGAAACTAAGTGAAGATCCCATTGTAATAAGGAGAAGCGTAGGTGTGGAATTTGATCATGTTCTAAATCATAGAGTCACACATAGTTTTACAAAAAAAATGAATATTAGAGACATAACCTCTTCATGGTTAAACAATCATTCCCATCTATTCATAAATCATATCTCCTCATATCACTAACATTGAAATTTCTGCGGAAAAAATAATTATGAGAATGCATTATGAGCTAGAATAAAGACATAAAGCATTTCCATAAGATGCTTTGAAGACAAATCATCTTACAGGGGTAAAAGATGTAATGAATATAAATATATAATTATATAAACATCAATAAATAATAATAAGAATAATGAAATATAATTACTAATAAATGTCAGAAAAAATCAATATAAAGCACATGACCTACCCAGGGACATGGTCCCTCATTCATTTAACAAGGTAATGTTAAAGAATACTGTCACATGTCGTTGTATTCTACATATTTTCTCTCATTCATTATTATATATATTTATTACTTATCCTATATCTATTTTAGCATGTTTTCGTTTTTTCATTAGATATATAGTAAATGAAATTCATTCATTTTTATGTAAATCAACTTCATGTCAATTTCTAGTGAAAAAACCTTCTATCTTTGCATAATTTAATCCCATAATCAATATATTTATCTATTAAGAAAATGCTATGAAGTCGTCATAAAAAACTAGTGGTTATTTTTAAACGATGGTTAGGGTCCTAATATGAATCTCTATCATAATTTCATCCATATTAGACTTATGAGCTAATGATTCCGTTTGCAAGGCTTGCATTTTATTTTTAGACCATATGGGTTATCCATGATTCATAAAATAATATTTTAGTCACCAACACATTCTCTTTTATCCTTAGGCAATGACTAATGTCTTGATAACCATGTAGTGTGTAAAACAACATAATGGGTCCTATATGACCATGGATAATGCCTTGACATGTATATTTGGTGAAGAAGATATCCTAATAATGCATTGATCCCACTTGCTAGTTAATGATCCCTGTTGAAAGGTGTGTGTAATGGTTCAATACTCCCTTATGTTCCACGAGTCCTTGAATCCTCATTTAGATCATATGACCTTCATTTCCCCACCTTGATCATTATTAAGACATTATGATCCTTCCCTATTATGAAAATCTTCCTACGGGTATCCATATCCTACTCGATGATTAAAGATATCTCTTAGAGGATCTATGTGAAACTTTGAGGCCATCTTCATGAATTGTTTTCCTAAAATATTTATATATGACACGAGTCATTGTATTTATTTTTTTTCCATACTATGATAAAGAAATATACACCTATCCTTCATGCCAAAAACCTTGTAATGGAATCCATATCCCATTCAAAGGTTAGATATCCCTTTAAATAGACCATTTAATGGTTCAAGGATGTGTGCATGGCTTATGACACTTAAAATTTTAATTTAGGACATACGACCCTTTATTTTTTCCCGTGATGATGGTCAAGGTCTCAAGATGCATCCATTTTCTCTAAAAATTTATAATGATTTTAGAATCTCATTTAAAGACCACAAATTATTAACTATAGAAGGATAGTTTATATCATTTGACCATGATTTTCCTTCATTGACCAAGATCAAGGCCCCTAAACTAATGTATAGTCTGAAAATTATATAGATGATGCACATATCCCACCATTAGGACATTGATCTCAAAATTTATGTTAATTTGAGGCCTAGGTTAGGGACTAAGGGCTAAGAAGTTTGACTTTTGACCAAAATCCCAAAATCCATTTCTTGTGTGCAAAACTTCCTAATGGTGCCCATATTCCATTCAAGGATAACTATACATTCTAAAATGTTTTTATGGTGGATTGAGGAATATTTCATGTCCCATAATATATATAAGATTAATTTAAGTACAAAGAACCTTATTTTTCTCCCACAATCATGGTTAAGGCCTTGATAACCATCCCTACTACATAAAAACTTCTAATGATACCCCTATCCCAATTATATGCAAAATGTCCCTTTCAAAGGTTCCATGTTGTAGTTAAAGACCTTAATAATGGCCCATTAGCCAATCAATATATTTTTAGGGACTAATTCCATAGATTTTGAACTCCATCATCTTAAATACCTTGATAGCAAACCCTAATGCAAAAAACATTGTAATATTACCCATATCACACTCCAAGAACAATGCTACCCTATAGAAGACACTCTATGTGGTTTATGCCCCTTTATCCTTAAAATCATCATCAAGGCCCCAAGGGATTGTTTTCCTCTCCATGACAATAACCAATTCCCTAAGACACCCTTTCCTATCATCCGAGACATCATAACGGTAACCATATTCCACTTGGAGGACAAAGATCGCCTTTAAATAACCTATGTCATTGTTTATAGTTGTGTTGAAGTAAAATTAACCTCAGGGGTCCATTTATGGTGTAAGGTACTTTATTTCCTCCCTTAATAATGGTAAATTCCTTGAGAGTCATCCTTATATTGAAAAAACTCCTCATCATACTCATATCCCACTTGTATGCCAAGGATATATGCTGAAAGGCCTACATTATGGTTAATGTCTTTGCTCATGACCCATTTTATATTAAATACTTATTAGGGCCTAACTCCCTCAATTTATACCCCAATTATGTTGTAATACCTATCCCTAGTGCACAATAAACCTCATATTGGAATCCATGTAACACTCCAAGGAAAATTTCTCCTATACATGGCGTTTTGTGGTTTATGGACTTTTTCATGGACCTTGGTCCTTATAAAATGAACTTATGACCCAAGGGAATTATCTTCCTCCCAATCCTATTAGAAAAGCCTCAATAATATTACCTACTACCCCAAGGGATTATAAGAGTAACCATATTCTAAGTGGATGTTGAATATCCACTTTAGAGGGTCCACGTGGTAGTTTGAAGTCTTGTTCATGGCCCATGAACCCTAGAAGATACATTTAGGGCTTGATTTCTTGTATTTTCTCCCATTAAAATGGTAAATTCCTTGAAAAATGTCCTTCATTTACAAATCCTATTGAGAACACCTATATTACCATGGGAAGACAATTATTTATGATAGAGGGGTTCATACGTTGGTTTGAGGTATCGAATGTAGCCAAAACATTCATTTTATATTATTATGAAATAAGAAATTATTTATGTAGAAACATAAAATAAGAAATTATTTATGTAGAAACATAAAAATATTACAAGATAAACATTTATATCTCTCCACAACCTTTCCAATGAGATAAAGAACTCTAAAACGGGATGTTGAAGTAGAAAATTATGGAAAAAAAAACATACACACATTACTAACATGTGCAGACTCTGAAGTGTGTGCATGCATTTCTAGATGTATATTTGGAAAAATGCATGGTAATTTATATAGTTGTTGAATGGAATTAAGACTTATTGTAAAAGGAACATATAGGTGTTTCAAATAACGTGTCTACATTTATGAATTATTTATTATCACTTTTTCCACCATATACTTCATATGAGCACCTACCATCCCAATTAAGTAATGTAGGTTAATGATGATGATGATGATGATGGTTAACGTCCACTGAGACCAAATTAGTCTATCGGACCTACAATTTTCTTAATTTTTACTTGTCTGGCTTCTCGTCTTTCTTGGCGAGATTGGTGTTGTAGCTTTCTTTCTTTTCTCTACGGTCTTCCAACTTCCTTTGTCTTGCATCTCCTTCATCTCTTCTGGTTCTTGGGACATTGGTGTCTTTTCATTTGATAATAATGAAAAGACTCATATATAATATCGATACAGATGAGTAAGAACCAAAACTCCTTTACAAATCAATATAAAAAAAAACCATGAGAAGAAAACTAGACTTTGCATTGTCTCAACATCTTTCCTAAGAGGAAGGAACACTAAGAAAGCTATAAATTAAAACAAAGAAACAAAATGATAAACTTAATCTACATTCATATTGTTCTAAGAGGTGCTCTATAGCCCAATACTATGGAAATGTTGCCATGTAATGTTATATTTAAAAATAATAAAATAATACTTCCATTAACAAATTAAGAATACTAATAATGAAAAAGTTAATTTTGGTCAGAAATAAAATATTTGAACTTCCACTTTAATTTTACATAAACTTTATATAGAGAGGCAAAATTAATAAGTAAAAAACAATGATTTTTTTTAACATGATAGAGATATATAGAGCCCCAAGGGTTAGCTCAATTCATCAAGTTCCTGTCATAAAAACACCCTACTAATGGAAGGTCACATGATCAATTCTCTTTGACAATATTGGGGTTAGGCTCCACTAATGATCCACTAGGATGTGATCCATTTAAGTGGATATGCCTCGATATTTTACATGGACATAATAACCATTGATCTTTGGCATCCGTAAACACACATGAAAAGAACATGGCAGAGATAAATAATTCTTTCACTACTTAATATGGAGTTGAAAGATCACATGTAAAAATAATATTATTAATAATATATGTTTTGTAATTCATTGCATGTGAAGTTTACATGTAATATTTAAAAACAAAACATGTTAAAAACAAAAAAGATAGTGCCGACCGTAAATAAAATATTTCAATATCTATATTAAATAAAGTAATTTTATAT
>APFE030125006.1:0-11774 GCA_000404065.3 Pinus taeda | reverse complement strand
AACCTTCTCTCGTTCTCCAGCTTCTCCTGGAAGGGAGCTACAACCCTCGTAGCTCTTGTACTAGTTGATGTACTAGTACGTAGGTGCTGACCTACAGAAGGCTACAACCTTCTCTTTTCTTCCAGGGACCACGTTACATAAATTTTTAGACTGGATCCATCAATAGCATCAATCAAACATCAAAATATATCTGCATCAATCAATCTCTCTTTCACTAACCAAAACTGAATCAAACAATCACTTCTCTGAATGTTGTAACTAGAATACAGTAACAGTACTAGAACCCAACCAGAACCCAAAACACTGTAACAGTAAACAGAAGTAGCTAAAACATATTTTATGAGATGTACGCTACTTCAATATGTAGAACCTGCATGCATACGCTTCTATATGAAGGAAAACTTTCATATATGTTGTTTTGAATTGTCGAACCAGCATGTATACATGCCTTTGCTATATTGAACCTGCGTACAGATCTGTAAAAGATGATTTACCCTTTTCAACTATTTGGACATCAGTTATACCCAGATCATCAAATTTAAAAATCAAGACATGTGCCAAATATAAAAGATCAAAATCACACAAAGATACTTCTCTTCAAGCCTTAAGATCTTGACCCATCAATAGAACTTATCCTTCTTCAAGCACTCAGGTTCCTCCTTGATGCAGATTCAGCTATGCACCATAACCCAATGCCCAGTATTCTAGATCTTGCTCTACATACAATATTCAATACTTAAGTGCCTTTTCCTAATGATCTCCTCCTCCTTTTATAGTCTTAGGCCTTACCCAATACCATGGTCCAAAACCACTTAGAAGCAATACCTTGGACCAAATACCTGGGGTGAACACTTCGGTCAAGATACCTTGGAGCAATACCACGGGTCAAAATACAGGGACCAAATACCATGGACCAAAACCAAGTTTTTCCAACATGTACGCGCTTTTCATTGCGTGAAAGTGCATGTATACGCATACGCACCTTCTAGACTGCTAACCCGTGTGTATACGTGGCTTGGTCAGGGGAAACTTGTGTATACCTCTTTTTCCTTCATTCTGAGAGCCTGAAATCTGATCTGTCATCTGAGTGAGTTGCCATCAAGGACAACACCTATGTCATTGTGCCAAACCCATGTCATAATGCCAACAATAAGTGTTATAGAAGAAATGAAGGACCTAGATACTCTTAAGATGGATGAACATAATGGAATCCTCATTGCCTATGAGATGAGAAAAGGAAGCCCAAGCTCCAAAGATGCAGCATTCAAGGCCTCAAAATTAAAAAAGGGGAAAGAATGGAATACCAGTAGTGATGACTCTGATGTTGAATCCGAATTGGCACAATTTGTATGAAGACTAAAGAAAGGATCTAAGCTAAAAGGTAAGTACCCTGTTATCTATTTCAAATGTGGAAGAATAGGTCATTATGCTGCAAAATGTCCTCTTAAGAATGATAGTAATGGTGAGGAAAATTCTAAAAGGATGGTATACAAAAAGAAGGGGTTCAATAAGAAGAATTTCTTCTCTAAGCAAGATGAGTCTGACGAAGGTGAATTTGTAGTCATCAAAAAGAAATCAACTAATCAGTCCCCTCATTGCAAAGGAGGTAATGATGAATCAAATGAAGAAAATGACCATGTTGTAAGGCAAGAAGTATTATTCATGGCATTCATAAATGATGATCATTCAGGTCTAGAAGGAAATGTAGATGAATTGTTAATGAGTGCCATTGAAGAAAATGAGAAATTATGAAATAAAATCATTTCTCTCAAGGTAGAAAACGAGGAAGCAAAAAGAAGGGAAGACCTCTTGAAAAATAAACTAAAAGAAAAAGACAAAATTTCTGAAGAACATGAAGCTGAAATAGTATCTCTAAGGAAGGAATTGGAGCAAGTCAAAAAGGGTCGGGAAAGCTCTCAAATACTTGACATTATCCTAAATGATCAAAAACCTCAACATGACAAATATGGGATAGGTTTTAAAGGAGAATCATCAAGTACTAAGAATAATGTGAAAAGCTATGCCCACATACTTTCCAACAACCCAAAAGAAGAAAGATTATTTCATCAAAGACCCATCTCAAATCCAAAAAATGAAGAGAGAGTAACTCCAAGGAAGAATGTTGATTCAAATCATGGCTATTACAACAGGTACAAAACTATCTTTTTTGGGCATTGTTTTTATTGTAAAAATTTTGGTCATTAACCTAGACATTACATGGCTTGTAAGAATGAAACACCAAATTGAAGGATAAAACAAACAAACCATATGGTCTCAAAGGGCAAGGACAAATCAAGGCCTACAACTCTTTTGATCCCTTGGCCAAATTTGATCCAATCTGCTCATTATGTAATGATTATGGACATAATGAACAAAATTTCTCCCTCAAAAGAAGAGAAGCAAAAAATGAAAATCCCAACACGGATAAATGTGGCCTAGCTCTATGTGCTCACAGTGATGAAAATCATTGGTTTGTGGATAGTGGGTGCTCTAGACATATGATATGGGACAAAAGGAAGTTTGTCTCATTGAATAAAAAGGAAGGAAATGTATCCTTTGGAAGTGGATCTGCCAAAATTGCTGGAAAAGGAACTATTACCCTTATTAATGGAAAAGGAAAGGCTCAAAATGCTTTGCTAGTAAATAGGCTCAAACACAATCTCTTGAGTGTTAGCTGAATCTGTGATCAAGGACATAATGTTTTCTTTAGCACTAAAGATTATGAAATAAGTAACTCTTCCTCAGGGGAACTTGTGGCGAAAGGAGTTAGAACATCAGGTAACGTCTACATTCTCAACAAAATTCAAGAAGATAAATGTTACTTAAGTCAAACAAATGAAACTTGGCTATGGCACAAGCGACTTGGACATACAAGTTTCGATAACTAGATCAATATCAGAAAGATTAATGCAGTACAAGACATCCCAAAGTTATTCAATCCAAATCAAGGAGTATGTGGTCCATGTCAACATGGAAAGAAAACTAGAACCAACCACAAGACCAAAGAGTTTTCTACATCAAAACCTTTGGAGATCATCCATGCTGATTTATGTGGACGAACTAGAACTCCGGCACTCCAAGGAGAAAGGTACTTTGCTTTATTTGTTGATGAATATACTAGAATGATGTGGGTATATTTCATAAAATATAAATCTGAAGCCTTTGAGTGTTTTAAGAATCTTAAAGCTCTTGTAGAAAATGAAAAGGATTTTAAGATTAAATGTCTTAGAATGGATAGAGGGGGAGAATTCACATCAAAAGACTTGGATAAATTCTGTAAAGTAAATGGAATCTAAAGAGAACTCTCTGATGCCAGAACAACCAAGAAGAATGGGGTAGTTGAACGAAGAAACCGAATAGTTCAAGAAATGGAAAGAACAATGTTAATAGCAGCTAACTTGTAGCCAAAATTCTGGAGAGAAGCAATTGGGATAGTTGTTTATACCTTGAATCGAACTCAACTAAGACCAAATAATGATAATACTCCTTATGAATTATGGAAAGGAAGACCTGCTTCAGTAAAATACTTCAAGATTTTTGGAAGCAACTGCTCCCTAAAAATAAATGATGACTCACCAGGAAAAATTGATTCTTGGGTTGATGAAGGAATATTCCTTGGATATTCTACAAGGAGCAAAGCCTACAAGTGCTACAATAATCAACTACGAAAAATAGTGGAAAGTATTGATGTGAATATTGATGAAGACCTTCTAGAAAAAGAAATTGAAGATCATGAAGTTGACCCTCGCAATGAAGAAGAACTTGAAAAAGAGGAAAAAGATCAAGAAAAACACAAGGAAAAAGAACCATCTCAAACCCCTTCAAAGATGAAGTTTCTCCAAAAACATCACCCAGAGGAGCATATTATTGGCAATATAGATGAAGGGATGCAAACCCAAAGAAGGATGACAAGTACACCAAAGAAAAATGATGTTGCTCTCCTATCTATGATAGAACTAGAAACATTTACTCAAGCAAGTAAGGATCCTCATTGTGTAAAAGCCATGGAAGAAGAAATGTCTCAAATCAAGAAGAATGAGACATGGGAGCTGGTACCTTGTCCAAAGGATAAAAATATAATTGGAACCAAGTGGGTGTTCGAAAACAAAATGAATGAATATGGACAAATCATCAAAAATAAGGCAAGGCTTGTGTGTAAAGGTTATTCACAAATTGAAGGAATCGACTTTGAAGAAACCTTTGCACTAGTAGCTCGTGTGGAAGCTATAAGGATGTTCTTGGCATTTTCTTGCTCAAAAGGATTTAAAATCTATCAAATGGACGTAAAATCAGCATTTCTGAATGGGGAACTCAAGGAAGAATTCTACATGGAGCAACAAGAAGGGTTTAATCTAGCAGAAGGAAAAGACTTTGTTTGTAAGTTGAAAAAGGCATTATATGGGTTCAAACAAGATCCTAGAGCTTGGTACGCAAGATGGGATCACTATCTACAACAACAAGGCTTCAAGAAGGGGGTGGCAAGAAGTAATCTCTACATAAAGATGGATGAGGATAAGTTACTAGTCACTCTTGTCTATGTTGATGATCTGATTTTTGCTAGTAATAATGATGAGATGAGCCATGAGTTTGCTCAAAATATGTCAAAAGAGTTTGAAATATCAATGATAGGAGAGTTATCTTACTTCCTTGGACTACAAGTATCTCAAACCATGGTAGGCATGTTCATATCTCAAACAAAATATCTTAAAGACATGCTTAAAAGATATGGAATGGAAGACTGTGCACCCATAAACACACCAATGACCACAGATTGCAAATTAAGCAAAGATGATGACTCTCCTCTGGTAGATGCAACTCATTATAGGTCAATAATTGGAGCCCTCCTATACTTAATTGCTACAAGACCTGACATTATGCAAGCAATAGGAATGATGGGAAGATTTCAATCAGCTCCTAAACAATCCCATTTGTTGGCTGTAAAAAGAATTCTCAAATACTTGAAAGGAACTCCTGATTTTGGTCTTTGGTACTATGAGAGCTCAACTCTTACTATGACTTCATACACCGATGCTGATTGGGTCGGAAGTGTCAACGATCAAAAAGGTACTAGTGGAAATGCATTCTTCCTGGGAGATTGTCTAGTATCTTGGCTTAGCAAAAAACAAACATCCATATCACTATCTACAACTGAAGCCGAGTATATAGCTACTATAGATTGTTGTACTCAAATATTATGGATGAAGGAAGCTCTGAAAGATGTCAACATAGGTACCAACCAACCAATCACCATCTATTGTGATAACACAAGTGCTATCAGTCTCAACAAAAATCCAGTGACGCACTCAAAGACCAAACATATACCAATCAAGTATCATTTCCTTCGTGAACAAGTAGCTGAACAAAACATCAACTTGGAATATATCAATACTAAGGAGCAGATAGCTGATATTTTCACAAAATCTCTTCCTTGATAAGCATTTGAACATATTCGCTAAAAGATGGGGGTTCTTTCTCTAGCATCATATTAAGTTGATTCATAAAGATGTTGCATGATAGGGGGAGCAGTTCGACAGGGGGAGTCCTTGTGCACTCCTTTTCCATTGATGTCAAGAGGGGAGAGAAGAAGAATATTGCCATCAATGACAAAGGGGGACAGAAGAAGAATATTGCCATCAATGGCAAAGGGGGAGAGAAGAAGAATATGGCCATCAATGACAAAGGGGGACAGGAGAAGAATATTGCCATCAATGGCAAAGGGGGAGAGAAGAAGAATATTGCCATCAATGACAAAGGGGGAGACTATTAATCTAGGTTGTCATTGATGTCAATATAGCAGTTTTTGTGATGGCAAATTCTTTGATACATGATTTCCCATTGAAGCCCATTGATCATAATGCTCATAGTGATGAACGTTTGATATATGATGATATGATGAGATGGAGGACCCAAGTGCATTGAATATATATATATATATATATAGATAGATAGAATAGAAGTAGTAGATCCGTGAAGCAATAGGAGAAAAAAGCCAAAAGGAGAAGCCATCGTGAAGCCAGAGAGTAAGATGAAGAGTTTATAGAAATCCATCAAAGAAGAAAGTCATCAGAGCAAGAGAAGCAGGTTGTCGCATATGCCCAAGGGTAAGAGTTATCGAAAGAACAAAGAACAACAACGATAACAGAGGAGTAAAAAAGAAAACATCGGAGTAGCCACATCAGAAGTATCACATGTAGTATATGCCCAAGAAGAACCGATAGGAAAAAAATAGAGGAGGAGCATAAACAGAGTTATAGGAGGTCACAGGAAGATAAGCCACAAGAGCAATAGCCATATCGAAAGAGCAGAAGAGTGAATAGAAGTCAGAGGAGCAACAACTATCGGAAGAGCAGAGGTTAGGAGTGTATGTATGTTTTGATTGTGGCTAAAGGCCCATACTAAATCCTAGCCATCGATCTCATTACGTCACAATCAATGGCAGGGGTTAGGTCTGTTTTTTAACCTGTGTGCTAGTTGAAGACCCATAGGCCATAGATTTGATGACCTCGTATATCCAATGGATATCGGGTCATAAAGTGATCGAACATTAAATCTCAAAATGGACCCAAAGTTTTATAGATCAAGGATTTATAATCCTTATCGGCTCCATAAGGGCAGTTAAGCGTCACGCAAGTTCCTCGGCCAATATCGTTGTGAACCATTGGATCTAGCGCGCCTTGATCAAACGGTGGAGGATCGATGATTGGGTTTGTTGATCAGGTGGATCAACAACCGCCAGATTAATGATGAGATCAACAATGGAGAATTAATCTGGTAAGACTTGGGACTGAGTGGACCCAAGAAATTTATGGACACAAATTTTATTTTATTTGGGTTCCAGTCTTGTGCATTCAGGTGGGACCGACATTCGTTTGCGGGATTAAAGAAATAACTCCGATTTTTTATGAAGTTGCGATTGCGATTAAAGGTGATGATGTGGCATGTGGGACCTCCATGTGGGTATAGCAACTCTTATATGGTTTTCGTGAATAAAAATCAAGTTTATGGATAAAAGATTCTCTGATATATATTTTTAATATACAAGTTAGCCTCCCTCCAATAGACGTGTACTTTGGTCATTGGTGAAACTCGTATAAAAATGAGTTAAAACGCTTCAGTTCTGAGTATCCATCTCAGGCACACAAATAGAGCATAAAGAAGTTCACAACTCATGAACTTGAAGAGACAGAGGAAATCAAAGGAACATTAGAAAGAAGGAAGCTGAAAGGTTCAACGATAGAAAACAGAAGCTGAAAGGTCCAGCGGAAGAAGATAAAGCCGATGGTCTAGCTGACACAGAAGGTGAAGTAGAAGATGAAGGCTGAGCTAAGAAGGAAGCTAAAGACAGAGTGGGAGGACAATCTTTTGACTTGATTCATCTTGAAAGATAGGGTCGGAGCCCTTAGGGTTAATGCCTCAAAATTGGAAGGATTGGTGTCCTTGGAGTGGGTGCTCCTAAATCCAAGGTTGGTGCCTTGATAAGATAGGGTCGAAGTGCTAGAGGTTGGAGCCTCATCAAAACCAAGTTGGAGCTTGGAACACATTTATATTGTATTTATTATTTTATTCAATAAAATTATACTTATACATTTCTCTATTTAAATTGAGAAGAATTAATCTGGTAATAATAACAATTGAAAGAAAATACTGATTCACCCCCCTAGTATTTCCAACAGTAATATCGAGGAGAGAGCAGAGTTGTGTGAGGTGAATACGTTATAAAGTGGAGGTATTAAATGAAAACCAAACAACGGTGATTATAATACCAAACAACAGTGGTATTAAATATAAACCAAACAATGGTGATTATAATACCAAACAATGGTGGTATTAAACATTATATATTAAAAAAAATGGTGGTATATAGTGGCAGTGTTATATATGGAGGCCAATGGAGGGGCAGAGTATTAAAAAAACACAGTATTGAAAAAATGCATATGTCAATCAGGCCATGATTCTGCTACACCAAAATCGGAATACCAAACAACGTCTAATGTAAAAATCAGATTTAGCGTTATATATATAAAAATCGATGGTATGAGTGCTAGGCTACGGAAACCACTGTGAAAGGGCTGTATGAGCCAACTGTGCATGAGTTAACATAAAGAAAACACAGTCTTCAAAAATATTTAACACAACATACCGTCGCCTTTCCCATGCAACTCCAATTCTCTATCCATTGTGCCACTCCAGTGCTCTATCCGTTGTGCCACTCCAAGCACAATGCTCGGCCTTTTGGACGATGGAGGACACCTTCTGAGACTTCTTCAAGCGCTACAGCGAGGTTGTCGATAATGTGATAATGCGGGATCAAAAAATGGGCATAGACTGTGAGGAGGGGCCGAGGTTGAACCACGAGGTTGAACGTAGTCGAAGGAGTGGAGTGTTGTGGATTGTGTAACACGGAGGACTATGTCTGAGTGGTGCCACAGTGCGTAGGAGGAAGGAAGGCCGAGACTTGGGCGACCTTGGTGTGGCTTTTGCTGGAGGCAGAGTAACAATAATTGCAAGGCGGTGCTAGCTGGGGTAGGTAGGGGAGCAACGTTGAGAATGCCATAAGGATGGAGAGTATTGCAACGTTCAACAAAAATTATTGCAACATACCATGTCAGGAAAACAGAGTGGGATAATACTAATGCAGGTTAAAGAATATGACAAACTACAAAAATGGTAGAAGGGAGTTATAAGAGCAGGAGGAAACTAAAAAAGGGTTGGCTTTGATACCATGTTAGGCCAGGAGGTAACTCCTCAAGTGAAATCTGTTTATTCACTTAGATTGCTCATAGTTATATACATGAGCGAGTGGCTCTTGGGTTTATCTCCCGATGACTCTTCCTTTTCCATTATTTATTATTTACACTATTTACAATTGTTCACCCAATCCCCATGATTAGGTGTCAACACTTACATTTCTCTGATCACAATTAAACTACACCCTAAACTTATAAGTTACATGACATTTCATATAAAATTGTTTTTGTTAAATTTGTTAAGCATTAGAAGTTCATGTAATATAATCATGGGTTTAGTCATAAGATAACATAACATCTCATAAACCCATATATCTAAAGGTTTACATTGAGCAATAGTTTATTCCACAATTGAATATAAGCGCTACATAGTTTAAATATAGGTAAATTAAAGTAAAAATATTGAATTCAAATTAGTGTTAAGGTTTAGAATTCCATCAATTTAAGTTTTACATATTGGTAAAGTTTCAATCTGTGTAAATAAATAACAAGGACTTGATTTCAATGCCTATGCAAAAGTAGCTTTAAAAAACCATAATATGTTATAGTTGCATTTACATTTGAACTACATTAGTGGTACAAATCAAGATTGTCCCAAAGTCAATAATTATACAATTTATTTCTTAAAATTTGAACTAAAATATTCAATAAAATTTTCTTTTAATTATAATATTAATTGTATAAAAAAACATAATTATTTTATTTTTCTCAAATTTTGATTTATATTAAAAATTAATATATTAATTACTAATTTATTATTAGCTTTATAAAATTAGCTTATAAAATAGATATGTTTTTTTTATTTTATAATATTGAATAAATTTTAACCCATTTATACCATATACTATATTAAAATTTGAAATAAAATATTTAAGAATTTTTTTTAAATATAATTATTAGTTTTAAAAAATAATAATATGTATGAATAAAAATGAGGTGGGTAAATTACATTGATTTAAAAAACAGCCATGATTACAAAAATTACATTTTAAAATGTTACGCGTGCAACAAGATAGATTTAACTAATAACAATAGGAAATAAAATTACTATAAAAATATTTTTGTTTTTAAAAATAAAAAATTTATTTATATAATTTTAAATTTTTAGTAAATTAAAATAAATTATATAAAATTGACCTAATTAATCGACCGTCAGCGCAATTCTGATTGCGTTATACTGTCAGGCGACAGGATAATAAAGTCGCAACTGGGGTTGAAATAAAGTTTGAACCGTAAACGATAAATCAATAATTTAATTATTGACAAATTTATAATTTAATTTATGAGTTTTATAAAATTAATGCATAATTATTAAAATTGTATATGGTTTATTTCTTTTTATTAGAGTAAGTAATTTTAATAGCTTTAAATTATATATTCATATCTGTGTTTAAATGGTAATTATTTATTTTTATTAAAAAAGTTGTTTTATATTTAAATTGTAGTTTTTTATGAGTGAAATTATAAAATGTGATTGGGGTTATTTTTATTATGAAATATTCATTAAATTTATGTCAAAAATATAGTTGGAAGGTTTATTGTATTAATTTATTTCAATTTTTTTCTAATTTGCTTTTAAGATGAGTGAAATAAGTCATCATGCATCATTTTAACTTTTAAGTGAGATGTGATGTTTGTCTCTATTTACTTCCCTCTTAACAATCAAGCAACTTCTAACTCTTTCTAATGTCTTCCTCACATTATCTTTGTATCATTGTGGTTATATTGGTTCACTATTAGTATCTGTGATATTTGGCATTGGATATAATTTATCAACCAGTTAATGTTACATTTTCAGAAAATCCAACTTGTTGACAATGCCTCATCATTGGCACAACAAAGTCTAATGGAAGTGACATTATCACACCACTTTAAAGGATTTAGGTCTAGTTCATTAAAAAGGAGGCTTCTTGATACTAAGATTCAAGGGTTGTTGCCACTCATTTTCTATGATAAGTTCTTCCTAATGTACTTATTATTACTAGGAATTCATCCTTTTAAGTTCCCTTTCCTTTTCCTTAATATACACTTAAACTCAATTAACACTTTCCACTGAACTAGGGTTACAAAAGGGCATTTAAACTATCCATTGAAGTGGAAGGAAAGTGGCAAGCAAATTCCTTACAATACCCTATACACCTTGCATTAACAAACACCAACCCGCCAAACCAAAGGAACAAGATCACCTCTTCTCAATGCAAAGGCCATGACACAACATGTAATATGGCCAATTGCTTCATGTTGCTCACACAAATGACTATCTCTACTCCCCCCAATTTCCTTACAAGGAACATATATATTTAATGTAATACCTAAATAAGTGTGTCCTCAATTGAGGCCTTGGACACAAATTGTTGTTAAAAGATCAATTATTCACACTAAGTATTGTATTTTTTTACATTTTGCTTCATAAATAGTAAAAAAATCTATAGTTGAAAGTCGTTTCTTCATGCACCATCAACCATGCCCACTCCTTACTATTTTTCGAGTAAACATATTTATATAACACCATGATAAATATTCCCCCAATCAAAACTTGTATACAAATTTTATAAAAAAGCCTAATAATTTTTAAAACTTTATAATAAACCTTAAATATCACATTTTATTATATATTTATTAAAATAATTTTGAATGCCGTATAGATAAAAATAAAATTAAATAGAATTTGTTTTGTTTGCTTGTTTTTTTTTTGTTTTCTTGTTTGTTTGTTGTTTGTTTTTTTTTTTTTTTCATCATAACTTTTTATACTTTCTATAGTTATACTAATTTCAAGCATATAAATATAATTTTGAAAAAGAATTCTCACTCTTACATAAAGCCCTCAATTCCCACGTAAATCATTGGTACTCTACTTGAGTGGACATGATGATTAAGAGCATGTGTTTCCTCCTAAGAAGTCACATGTTCAAAGCAAGAGGGGGTAGAGTTATGTATGCTTTCTTAAACTTTAGATTACCACTTAAACCAGTGATATATTATCTTAATTGTTGGATTAGAGAGAAAGAACCTTTTTTTTTTTGTTTT
>APFE030124990.1:647-27469 GCA_000404065.3 Pinus taeda | reverse complement strand
TATATTTCTTCCACAAGAATATGAGATCTTTGTATCACCAAAGTAGATCATATTGACACTTCCCCTGCCAATCATGAAAAATGAAACCTATTGGTATAGGTAGCTAACAGATGGGTCGATGGATGAATCTTTCAAGAGGACATCCATCGGCTCATTGTCTGGAGTGGTAGCAGTTGTGGAATCCAATTTTCTTTTCTTTCTCTATCTCTCAACAATGGCCTTGTGTTGTGGGCTGTAAAATACATCAAGTGGGGGGGTTTCTTCTATTCTTAAAACAACCTCAAAGGCGTGGGTAACAGTAATGTGTTCTACTTCTTTAGTATTCACAGTTCCCCCTATTATAATTTCCAGAGTTGTTTCCCGATGTGTCATTTGGGTCTCCGGTGCTTGTTCCTCTATGTTAAGTTTTCTGTTGAAATTATCCCACACCACTTCCAAATTAATTACCTGAGGCTTTATTAGTTGTATACAGGGAGTATGGGTTTCAGTCTGCTTGATGGTCGAAGTCTGTTCATCTGTCTTTGTTATAGACTGGGCAGTAGCTTTGATTGATTCCCTGCTCCTACTTTTCTTATTTTCTGATGAATTCTCGGATCCCTTGGCAGATTTCTCTCAAGATTCCTCTTTAGAATTACTTTTAGATTTTTCCTTAGACTCACCGTCTATGCTTATATTTGGAGTGGGCTCCTGTATTGGTTCAATTAACAATTGGTCCAATGGGACCTTTGATAATCTCTTTCCTCTGCAACTATAAAATGCTTCAAGGCCCTCTTGATCAAAAAGTATCTATGCCATATGCTTCACTTCTTTGAGGTATTCTTCTATAAGAAAAAATCATCAAATGGGTCCTTCTCATTGCTAAATACTTTTATTTTGACCATAGTGGTAAAATCCTTGACAATACCAAATGGGTCATATTGTCTTCCTGGGAACTCAGGTAATCGTAGAGGCAACATATTATCTACTTCCCTGAATGCATGTCCAAGGTCATGTAATGCAAACACTCCACATGACACAAGAAATTGAGGCCAAATGGCCTTCTTTGACTCCTTCAATGCTTTGCTCATTCCTCCTTCACTCCATGTCTGATAGGTTATCTCTCTTCCCATTAATTTCTGGGACATAGAAAGGGAGAAGATTGGGAGAGGCAATGCTGCCAAATACTCTGATATATGTAAATGCCTCTTCCCCTAATCATTGGGCTACTGGGAGGATATCTACCTCGGCTTCTTGGGATAATTTTGGATCTTGGTTATAAACTCGTTTATGGATAGGAACCATAACCCCGTGACAAATCTTCAAAAAATGTGGTTCAAAATTGGATTACCACATATCTTTGTGGTAGATGTGAATAGGAAGTGTATCTTGAATAGTCCACTTCCATCCCATAAGAGAGAATCAAGAACAAAAACAAATAGTGTCTATTACCTAAGCACTCATGAAAAAAAGAGGGTAAACGCTTGAAGCAATACTTCTCTTCATTCTATACTCTATAATTCCATTAGCTAAATTATCAGACAGGATTTGTGCTCAATCCATTATTGTTGCATTAACGACTACATCTATTAAGGGCCACCATTCTAAGGAGAATTTGTTACTGTCGAGTTTGCCAAATAGTCTACAGAGCATAGCCGTAGCAAAATAGAAAGGGGAACAAATAGATGCAGTGGCATACATACTGTTTTTGTCATTCTTGATTCTTTCATCATTATTTGACCAATTCTTTATGCAGTCCATCGGTTCCTCATTTTCTTTGATGAATTTCTCAACAAATTGCCTGTTGTAGGTAACCTGTGGCTCCGATAGGTGGTACATAAGCATTAGGTTATATGGAGTGAAATATCCTATAACTTCTTGGCCTCCTATTTTGAATTCTCTGTCAGATATATCAGCGTCATTAATGATCCACTTAACCATGTCGGTATAGGGGATTATTTTTGGTCATGCAGCTATTCAGTGCATATTTGAGCACAGAATCTTAGTTATGGAAGCATTGGAGGAATCGCACCCGTCAACTGTAATCATTGTCTCAAGAATCCTTGGTTGTTATTCCTCCAGTAGTTGATACATAGTCTCCCATGTAGATGTCCCTACTTCCTTATTACATGTAGTATCCGTGAACAGAGGAGTCATTTCACACTTCTCAGAGGCGACTGCTTTCCCTTTCTTCACCATTGCTTTTAGCTTTCTATTCTATGGCTTTTCCCTAAAAGTTTCAAGAGGTACAGTTTATCGGATAAGAATGATATTGAATGTAGGAATGAATAGATGAAGAAAATTAGTAAAGGTGATAAAGGTGTCTTATTTGAAATCATGTAGGAAGATATAAAATCACTTTGAATGGCCTTTCACACATAAATACAGTTAATTCTTCATAAATGCCCACTAATGATTCATTATCCTTTAACTTGAATGTCCATAGATATTCACATCATAAATCAGGAAACAATCTCCTAGGGTGGTGAGCCTTTAAACTGCGATAAAAGCGATTTTGCAATTTGCAAAGCAATATTGTAGATCGCTATATCGCATAATTTCTTTTCGTTTAACTTACCGCTTTTTGAGTTTGTGCGAGATGTGAGATGCGAGAAACAAACACCATTACTTATCGATCTTATTTTTAATGAATAATGGACCTCCACATGTGTTGGTGGAAAGATTAAGAGGTGGGTCTAGGTTGAGATCGCATTTCACAATATCGGCATATAATAGGTTGAGGCTTGTGTTGTATGACTGAAGTGTGACGCGAGAAGGCTATTATACCATCACAATTTTGCATATCACAACCTCGCAGATCGCAATACTTTGGGGTAACCTCTTAAAGAATTCTTTTATAAACAATGATGTTGTAATGCGAGACTTTAGATTTCTAAAAAAAATTTAAGGACTTTCTAACATTAAGACCGTTTTTCGAATATATATTTGCTTTTTTGATTGTTTCATCGTAGATCATGGTGGGTTAGAAAGGTATTGTTTGTGATGTATTTCATGCTAAATAAGAAAAGGTAGAATTTTAATGGTTTTATAGCTTTTGTTTGATATCTTGATTTATTCTAAAAATAAAATAAATACCTACATGCTAGGATTGATTTTTTGGGTATATACATTTTTGGAAAGGGTCCCATTTACTAAAGTAATATTTTACTAGTAATGTTAATAAATGGGGGGGTTGTTGACAAGCACAACAATTGGTGATTCACTTGGAAGAACCAGTTATCTCTTAGATTTTATTTGAAATTTCTGAAACTTCTAAAATAAAAATAGTTTTGAAAATAAATCTAAATTGCATGGAATACAAGTTAAGTAGTACTGCTCATTTATCAATAAACAACATCTTCTCTAACTATCTTTCTTCTAATTGCGCTTTTCTCACAGATAATCATTTTACCTACATTAGTCATTACTTGGTTATAAAGGTAAAAGCAAAAGAATCTCGTTAGACCAGTTTTGGTATACTCATTTGTTGTAGGTAGAGCCTCTGCTGCCAGCAGACGTTTATAGCCTTGATAGGGTTACCTAATACCCAACAATGATTCAATATCCCACTTAAGTGAGAATGCAACTTTAAGGATAAATTATCCAGTATACTTGATGCTTTCTTTATTTTATTGAAGTAATTCATTCTTCTTTTATTTATTAAAGGACAATGTCTTAGTTTGGTGGCCAAAATTGACAATGCCAATCACTTGATTTGTAACTAAACTAAACAAGTTGGCTCTTGATGAGACCCCTTGTCTTTTGATTGATCAATCTCAAGCCATTACCCTCTTTTGATATTTAGTATTGGTAATGTCAGTTAGTTATAATATTATGATCATGGTAAGCCGACTCTTGATGAGACCTCTTATCCTTTAAGTTTAAACTATATTTTATAAATTATACACTCTAAAAATTGAAAGCTACTTAAGTGGTGGGGGGGGGGGATCATTGGCTCCTTAAGGGTTTTTGGATGAAAATTGTAGAGCTTAAAGATTCCCTTCTGTAGAGAAATTTTTCTTTGTTATTGATACTTTTCTTGACTAATGTAAAGAAAATTTCTTCCTAAACTTAAGTTTTATCAAAGATTGTATAATTTGACAAAAAAACAGGCAGTTTTGGAGCTGTAGCACTCAACTATTTATTTCATGAATGAAGATTAATTTTCATAACCATTTCTACTTATACAAGTGAAAAACAAAATTAAAAAGAGAAACTATCCTTCAGTAAAACCAAACGTAAACTTTTTCAACTAGTATTATTATTTCAAAGGAAAATTAAGTAAAGAATATACTATACAGTGACCAGAAGAAATCATATTCTGTGGAAAGTATTTCTTTAGGACCTGCCCATTAACACGTAGAGGTTCTCTCTTACCTAATAAATCTTGTAACAAAAATGTTGATGGGCCTATTAGCTCAACAATTTGGAATGGGCCAAGCCACATTCGTTGGAACTTCGTATGCTTTCCTTTCTCTTCATGGGCTTTATCCCATTTTAACACTAAGTCTCCGAGTTGGAAATTTTTTGAAGATACAAAATTTGAATCAAAGGACGCTTTGACAAACTGTTGATGATGTGCTTGGGTAATTCTAGCCTTTTCTCATTCCTCTTCAAGTTTAAGGATTTGTATTTATCTAAGTTGCATAGACGAGGAAGGAGTTTCTTCGATGAATTGAACTAAAGAAAATGAGGGAATAGCTATGTTTGTTGGTAAGACAAATTCTTTCCCATAAACCAGATTAAAAGGAGAAGTGTCGATGGAGGTTTTCTGAGTTATTCGATCTACCCATAGAGAAAACACTAAAGATTTATGCCTATTATTTTGAATTTGATCAACAGTTCATTTAATAATCCTGATAAGGTTCTTATTTGTGGATTCAGCTAACCCATTTCCTTGTGGATAATAATTAACAGAATATTTAAGTTTAAAGCCTATTTTAAGAGAGAACTCTGTCATAGCGTTTCCTGAAAAGTAAGATGCATTATCGAACAATAAGGCAGAAGGAAAACCAAAACTGGTGATGATAAATTGATCTATAAATTCAATAATGTTCTCGAAGTTGACTACCTTGAGTGGAAATGCTTCAACCCATTTGATGAAGTAATCAGTGAATGTCAGGATATATTTATGCTACTTAGAAGAATGAGGAACGATCTCACCTATTATGTCCAATCCCAAGTATTCAAATGGTTGATCAATGTTGACTAGTTGTAACGGTAATGCTAGTTTCTTCTATCTTCCAGCAGTTGTCTAACATATCTTACATTTCCTTACATAATTGTATGCATCTTTGAATAGGGTTGGCTAGTAATAGCCTACACGTAGAATTTTATGTGTTGTAGCATCTCCTGGAATGTGTCTTCCAGTTGGTCCATCGTGAAGTTCTTGCAATACTTTTTCTGCTTTAGATTTCTCGAGACATGTAAGCAAAACAGAATCATAATGCATTCTAAATAGCACATTGTTGATAGTTTGATATTGTTTAGCTTTCAACCTCAAGGCTTTTTTCTTTGTATAATTCAAATATGGAGGTGCATATCCATATTTTAAATAGAATATTATATCAGCATACGTTGATTCAATGTTGGTAAGGCTTACCTCATAAATTTGTACTTGTTAGGCCGCTATACTACTAGTGTAACCACTTATTGTTATTAGTACAACCCACTTATTATATTGTTGTACCCATGTAGTGCTCATATTGTTACTATTGTGCGCCATAGAAGCCCACTATTGTTATTATTGTGCCCTTACATTATTATTGTTATGTCAGCTTTGATTATGTTATGATCCCTCAGACTCCTATATATAGAAAGGAGGTCTTTTCATTTGTATCATCCAAGAATTGTTCATTTATGTAATGTAAAGGAGGTTGATCCCTCGAAGAGGCTAAACTCTAAGGCACTGATCTCTCTTTTCTATCTTTTTGTGAACTGGTTTCATAACATTTGGTATCAGAGCTTTGGATTCTAGGGTTTCGCTGCTCCAAATAAGTCATCGTGGTATTTTCCCTATAGCGTTTTGTCTACGATGTTTCAGAAGCTAAAAAAAAAAACCATTTGAGAAAAAATCGTGTTGGATCGTGGGTCCGAATTTTAGATCTTTTCGCACTACATTTGTGGATATATGATCTAAGGAATTTGGTCTTTTTGCAGACTCCTGAATTACATTCCAAACAGATGACCTGGGGAAAATCGTCATAACTTTCTCTATGAGCATTGGATTCCAGTTTTGTAAGAAGATATAGAAATAGGATATAATATAGTTTCTTTTATATATTTTTAACTACCAAAGGTTGAAACAGTGACAAGTGACACTTCATACAAGTTCACTCTTCTTGAAAGGTCTAGAATCAGGTCATCCTGGGAGATTGTGTATAACTCTTTCTTGGAGAATCCAATTTCAATCAGACTAGTAGCATTGGAAATAGGACATAGAGAGCTACTACAAATCACAATTTCAAAACTTAAAGATCTGAAATCACAGAGTTACAGTTGTTTCAAGATCAAGCTCCTAAAATCAAGAAAAAACAAGATGAGGAAGTTTGATGGCAAGGATCCGGTAAATTAGATAGTTCAGATGGAGCAATATTTTGATCTACATGGTGTAACACTGTTACAAAAGGTATGTATTGCATCTTCATGTTTAGAACCAGATCAATTTTTATGGTATGAAGGGCTTTGTTCTCACAAACAACTTGTTACTTGGTCAATTTTCACGGAGGAAATGATAGCACATTATGAGGATATAAAGAGAAACACCTTATTTGGAGCAACACCACAACAATTGGAAAGAGTAAAAGAGCTTTGTGACATAGTGGAAAGAAAAATTATGGAAACCATAAAGCATACCCCTCACAACTATAAACACAGAAGTATTGTTTCTCCTAGCCTTCAACAACCTACAAGGGTTACACCACAATAATTGGAAGAAAAAAGAGAAAAAGGGCTTTGTTACAATTGTGATAGCAAATTCACTAAAGGTCATAAGTGTGAGGAGGAAGAAAAGGGTCAATAAACATCAAAAGAAAAGGATATATGCCAGGACCCCACCCAAGAGAAAGAAGAAATGAATCAAACCATATATTGTAAATCATTGGCAAGAATTACCACTCCTCAAACTCTCAAGATAGGACATATCAAACAGAAAAAGGTGGAAGAAGTGAAAGATAACATCGATAAAGAAGAAATGAATCCAACCATATCTTGTAATTCATTGGTCGAAATTACCACTCCTCAAACTATCAAGATAGAAGGACATATCAAGAAGAAAAATGCTCAAGAAGTGAAATATCACATCGAGCGTCAAAAAATGAATCCGATCATATCTTGTAAAGGATTGGAAGAAATTACCACTCCTCAAACTCTAGAGATAGAATGACATACCAAGAAGAAAAAGGTTCAATCAGTGAAAGATCACATCGAGCATCAACAACAAATTCTCCAACTTTTAAAGGATAACGCCACTTTGGTGCAAAATCAAACGAAACAACAGGTAGATCAACATCGTAGTGAAAAATGTTTTGATCTAGGTGATTGGGTATTTTTACTACTATATCTCAAGCAAGCTATTTATGAGAAGGAAATGTTGGAAATACTACATGCACTTAAAAAAAGGTGACCTTACTGAATGGGAAGACTGTTCAAGGATGAGGATGTGGAAGCATTGTTTTGTGCTATTTCTATTATCCAACCAGATTGGATAAACGAAGCAAGGGATGAATGGAAGAAGGACAAAGTGGCCACTTTTTCAAGAGTTTGCAAAGTCCCATTCACAATATGCCAGAAAATGAGAGGAATGAAACATTTTGGAGCCTGAGCAGTCACAGAGACAGAACTAACAGTTCGAAACGGATCAATTTTAGAGTATCTCATCGGTGGTGACTTACAGCAAAGATTCCACTTGGGAGGAAAGAATTTTTTTTAAGAGCATCAAGAACTACCACCGTTGAGGACGATCTTTTTTTAAGGAGAGGGCATGAGGCCCTATACTATAAGTTAACCCCTTATTGTTATTAGTACCTACCACTTATTTAATGATGTACCCATGTAGTGCCCTATTTGTTATATTGTGCCCTAAGAATCCACTATGTATTATTGTGCCCTTACATTATTATTGTTATGTTGGCTCTGATTATGTTATGACCCCTTAGACTCCTATATATAGAGAGGAGGTATTTTCATTTATATAATCCAAGAATTGTTCATTTATGTAATGTAAAGGAGGTTGCCCCCTCGAAGAGGCTGAACTCTAAGGCGTTGATCTCTCTTTTCTATCTTTTTGTGAGCTGGTTTCATAACAGTACCTCATCACCTGAATGTTGTGATTCTGACATATTTGATTCTCTTGCCAACATCCTGCAAAAACCTTGACCTTTCACAATGTTTGTTGATTTGATTTCAATGTCATATTCTTGTAGGGCCATAACCCAATTTTCTCTTTTTACACCCACATCCCTTTGTACTAGAATATTTCTTACTACTGGGAATGGTACTATCACCTTGATGTGAGTTTTGAGAAGAAAAGGTATGAAGTGTTTTATTAATTTGAAAACAGCGTAAGCTTGTTTTTGAACATCTGTGTAATTCAACTCATCTCCCTATAAATTAGAGCCAAAGAAAGAAATCAAGGCTTCGACTTTATCTTTATTTGCTTGTATCAATATGGCTGTGTATGATTTCTCGGAAGTGAAAGTGTACAAAGTGAAATGATTGGAAAAATTTGGTGTTGCTAAAGACGGGGTGTTTATGATTGCTTGTTTTATGAAGTTAAAAGCTTCATGTTCCAACTAACCCCATTTAAATAGAGAATTTTTCTTTATCATGGCTTGAAGGGGTAATACTTGAGAAGTTAAGGAAAAATCGTTTGACAAAATTTATTTGACCAAGGAAAGATTTCATTGATTTTTTGTTATGGATTAAAGGTATTTCATAAATTTCTTTAATCCTGTCTAGGTCAATATGAATCACTATTTTGGACAAAATAAATCCAAGGAGTTTTCCTTCTCTTAACATGAAAAAATACTTCTTGGGGTTAAGGGAAATCCCATACTTTTGACAACGTTCAAAGATTTCTTTTATATCTGAGATGATTATTGCGTTTTTTGGAATATACAATTCTATCATCTAAGTAGATTACCACTGACCTGTTTAATAAACCCTTGAAGGCAATGCCCATGGCCCTTTGGAAAGTGGAACCAACATTAATTAGTCTAAAAGATATCTTTTGATAGGTGTAAGTGCCCCATTTTGTTCTGAATGTAGTTTTCAATTGATCATCTGGATGGAATAAGATTTGGTTGTAACCTGAGAAACCATCTAGAAAGGACATTAGTTCTGAGCCTGCAACTAATTGCAATATTTGTTCCATAGGAGGTAATGGAAAATTGTCCTTTTGGCAAGCTTTATTGAGATTGAGAAAGTCTATACAAATCTGAATATCATCGTTTTTCTTTCTGATTGGGACGAGATTGGAGACCCACCTAGAATGCCTGACAGGAAAATTAATTTTGGCTTTTATTAGTTTATTTAACTTAGATTTAATCTGCCTTTCTAAATTAGGATGAATTTTCCTCAATTTCTACTAAACAGGTTTTTCATCAGAGTTCATAGGAATAGTATGTTGAATAATATAAGTGTCATAGGTTTTAAGATCGTCGTAATTCCAAGCGAAGACATTCTTATATTGTTTAAACAGATGTATAAAAGATGGTTTTTCTTCCAATGTGATTCTGAGACCTAGATTGATGTTTTGTGGTTTCATGTCAATTCCAAGATTGATTAATTCATACCTCAAAGTTGAACTCTAAAGTTTTGAATTAGTAGATCATTTGAATCTATCTTTGAGGTTGTATAAATCTTCCAATTTAACTACAGATTTTGGTATAGTGTTGTTGTGGGTTTCTTGCTTCAGTCGGTTGTCATGCTGGTGTTCATCAATTATCTCGTCATCATAAGAGCCTTATGAAGTGAGAAAGCTTACGATATCGAGATCATTGTTAAAGACTCTCCAGTTGGTGATATTATCAAGAATAGACGTCTTAAAAATTAATTCAATGGGGAATCGATCTGGGTTATAATATTCTGGTGGAATAAGCTTGGAAGCTACATTAGCGAGGAGATCAGCGCTAGCATTTTGGAGTCTTGGGATAGAGGAAATATTAAACGATGTAAAATGTGAGGTCAAGTCTTGGACTAATGACTGATAGTGTTTCAAATGTCTTGAGAGACAATGTATAGTATTTATTACTTGTCTAATGGTAATTTCAGAATATCAAACACTTGGAGGTATTTGATATTAAGACCAATTTCTTTGTACAAACCTTGAACTAATGCTTCATATTCAACAATATTGTTTTTGCAATAAAATTCAAGCCTACATGCTAGCATAGTCTTTTCCACTTCTGGGCTAACTAATATGCATCCTGCCTCTACTCCATCATTGGATCTAGATTCATCAAAACATATTTTCCAAAATAAATATTTTTGTACATGTTTATCTATAAAATTCACACATTTAGAGGTGTCTATTTTGGGAATAACTTTCGATTATAGATATAACAGAGTTTTCTAAGAAAGGTGAAGTATGATTGAAATTACCTAAGAACGACTCAACAAAATAGTTTTCGATTATATTATTTCTATATGCTACCAGCTCATTTTCTCCTTCCAGTTCTGTCACTATATATTTTTGATGTTTATCTCTATCAACCCTTATCTAATTTGGCTTGTATTATAGGGAAGCCACGTGTGAGACCATTCAGTCGTGAAGTAACCATGGAGCTTTTTTGACCAATCCCTACGAAGCATTAAGCCATAGAATTCAGGAATATCAGCTACAGTTATAACAATGACTTGACAAACTTTTCGGTTTGATGAAAGTCTAATGGTTACTTGATTAAGTTTCTAACAACTTCGACTTGGAACTGATCTAATTGTGCTATTTTTATTGCAGATTTTTGAGGCTGGATGTTTAACTTAGCGCAGACTGTTCTAGGCAAAATGTTATATGAAGAACTAGAATCAACTAAATAGTTGTGCAAGTTTTTATTAAAGACTTCAAAAGTAAGGAGAAATGGCGGAGTATGAAATTTAGATCTTTTTCCAATTAGAATGATGTCTATTAGATAAATTTTGTTTGCAGAAATACTAGGGGGTCTTCCCATTTCCTGAGCGGCCTGTGATATTACTGTGGCCAAAAGCAAGGTAGTGGGAACTACTTTGAGTTCTTTCAAAAGTAGCTTCTACTGTTGTTTTAGTTTAGTAAGCTCATGAAAGGTGATGTTTTCCCTAGTTTTCTTCATATCCTCAATAATATTGTATTCCATTTCGTCGAGAATTATCAGAGTTTTGGATGAAGGTGAATAATTTGATTAGGTAGGGTTTGTTTGAGTATATTTCGATGAAGATTTCTTACCTACGACTTTATCTCTGGGAGGTGGCATTGAATTTTTCTGTTTTGAACTTGATTGAGGTGGATCAAGCTGATTTCTACTTCTAGTGGCAACATGTAGTGCTTCTTGATCCTGTTTCATTTGGAAGGATAAAATCCCACATTCCTTGTAATTCCATTATTTCTTCATTGTCAGTTTGTTCTTCACTTGAGGCTTCTTCCTCATCTCCATCCGATTCAGCATTCGATATAGCATTTGGAGGTTTAGGATCAGCTAGGGCACTCCTTTTGTATGATCTAAAAGGTTTCTTGCAAGAAGATTTTGATATTTTTTTTTTATGTCAACCATTTCATTAGACATGGTCTTGAGGACTTTTTGTAACCCTTCCAGATCAAAAGGATCCTTTGGTAGTTTTTTCCTAGAATCATCTCTAAAGGTTACTTTCTTGGATTTTCTTTCCTCTAATGTGTTTTTCTTTTCTAGGGTAAAGATACATTTTTCAACAGCTATTGGTTCTTTCATATTTTCTGCTAACGTTGGTTTGGTAGCTTTATCAATGAAGATGATTGTGTTTGAAGGTAGAGTAGAAATGTACCATTCATTTTGGACCTCCTCACTAGGCTTGGACGTGGTAGGTATTTTATTTAATAACTTATTGAAACATGAGTTGACGTCCTTAATGGGTTTGTTTGGTTCGGATTTCAAATTGAAGATGTCATTTATCAAAATTGTTGTAGACCTATCATTTCCAAATTTAGTTAAAAATTGCTCTTGAAAAGCATCCCAGCTATTAATAGAGGCCTACATAACGAAAAGTACCATGATCTTGTTGTTCCTTGTAGAGTATATGGGAATAATCTTACAATTGTGTCTTATTTTGCTACTCCATTCAAATTAATGGAAAACATGAAATTATTTATATGTTCTTTAGCTAACAGGCCATTATCAGAGTAAAATTTACGTAACCATTTTTATAGATGTGCTAGAAATTGGGACAAAGGTCCAACCATTCTAACAGCTCCTGGGTTGGTCCATGGCCTTGGTTGAGGTTGATTCTATGCCATTGTTGGGATATTAGTAGAAGAGGGTGAAGCAGTGATTGAAGGTGATTGGGTAGAGGATGGTGTAGCTCCTGTATCTATGTGAATCATGATCTGGAGTTGGGAAGCAAGAGTGTGACCTTGCAATGGTATGGATGGAATGGATGATGATGATGAGAGAACCTCGCTGTGAGATTCTGATGGTGTCTTCATAGCCCTTTTATGACTTGGTAGAGGGAACTCAAATGGTGGGATTCCAAGTTCTTCACTCTATGCTCCAGTTAGCTGTTGTGATGGGATATATTGAGAAGTGACACTGCCTTGGGATAACTTAGATTCTTCTTGAGATATTGAAATCCCCTGTAATTTTTGGATCAAAGATTATACTTCAGGGGATTCAGAAGAATAACTACCTATATTTTTTAGGATTTTAGCAGTGGGCTCTGTATTTTTCTTTTCAACTTCTCACTTGGGAATAGGAGATTTGGAATGCGAACGAGAAATTGGAGGTGATGGTGAGGGAGTTTTACTCTTAGGATGGCCTGTAGATTTAGATTTACATTCGATTCATAGTCATGGCCCTCCTTTTAGTGCCAAATAAGTTGAAGGCTCAAAAATTGTTTCCTTAACAAGGGGCATAACCACCTAGTCTGGACCTTGGGACAACTTCTTTTCCGTTTGGAATAGCGGCTCTGACTGGGGATGAAGGAACCCGTTTCCCAATCTATTTTTATGCTTGTGCTAACGGGATGATGTTTTGATATTTTTGGATAATACCTAGCCTCAAACTAATCTAATTGAACTAATAATCATGTGCAATTTGTCCTAATCAAAAGTATTTATCTAAATATAACTATACCAGGAGTAACATGATATATGCGATCTAAAATGATGTCTAAAAACAATTGATAATAAAGATCATTCAATTATGATAAGAAGTGAATCCATTTAACACTGATCAGTTCATATAAAAAGTTAGCCGAAACGATATGAGAGATATATCACATAAAAATCATTCATGTATTTAGCATAAACTATAAATCATCATCATACAATAGTGCAATAATGGAAATCAAAAATACCATTTATAATACGTTCTACCCATGTTCTCCAACAATATTGATCTACTTTCAAATCATCCAACATCATCTAAGAGTAGAGAAGTGCAATTTTAGTAGAAGATGTCAAATTCAACTAGAGATACATCCTGTTCCATTAATTTCAACAAAACTACATCAAAGGGACAGAAGTGCATGTTCCAAAGAATGTTTTTGATAAAATTTCTAGACCCCTCTCTAAATGCATGAGAGGGGTCTAAATACTAACTTATGAAACTAAAAATAGATTATTACAAAAAAATTTGAGGAGGTTTAAATGACCTACCTCAATTTAAGAAAAATAAAACAAAAATAGGGATGTGCATAATGACTAATCCTGCATTCAATATTTCATATCGCAAATATCTAGCATGGTATTGAGGAGTGTAGGATGGCCGACTTTAGCTTTCAGTTTTCCTGTAAATATGGCATTGATGAGCACTGGCACCATTTTCTCGATATAAACAATTAGGCATTTCAAGGTCATCCACTGGCTATGTGGTTTTACCAGATATTGCCAATATGCCTCCCAGTTTAACTTGGTTACTTGCCTAATTTCTTCTGCTCTTTCTTCTACTCCCTATTTCCACTATAATTCAAGATGTTTTTCATTTGGAAGGAAACCGAGGGTGGTCTCTACCACAATATTAGCACTATACAAATTTTCATTTACACTTTTAATGACACTGCTTGCTTCCACTACCGCATCCTCTATTTCTTGTTCTGCCTCTTTGATTCGAGAATCCCAGCTCACAAATAAGATCTCCTTATGTGATTCATCCAATTTGGGCATGTCAACTCTTCTCCCATTTTCAGAATTTTTCCAAGTTATGAGATCTAAAAACTTTTTAAGAATTTCATCATATTGAAGTCGCATTTCCACAACTAGGCTTGTTAATTTGTCACTTGTTTCGCAGTGAGAGTTCCACTGTGAGATTATTTGGCATAGCAATTCTTTTTGGTGTGTGAGCTGGGCGTTGAGGCCGAGTGCTTTGGTGACAAATTGATCAATCTTTTGATCGTCTTTATGCAGATCTTTTATGCTCTCTATATGTGCATCCTTACCTACCAGACTGCTTTGATGGTCTATTTTGCATTTGTTGGATCTCCTGTTGTAACTTAGCCAATTGTATTTTTGCTTGTTGGTTGGCTTTGGCTTGCTGTAACTGTTATTCGAATGACAAAATTTTGTCTTCTTTTTCTTTAAGCAACAGTTGTATCTTTGTTTCTTTGTCAATGGTTGTTGTAGCGTATGCACATGCAAACTACGAGAGCCTAGTGAGGTTGGCCAATGGGTCGGTGGACGAGTCTTTCCAAAGGACATTCATCAGCTCATTGTCTAGAGTGGTAGTAGTTGTGGATTCCAATTTTCTTTTCTTTATCTATCTCTTAAAAATGGCCTTGTGTTGTGTGCTGTAAAATACATCAAGAGGGGGGATTTCTTCTATTCTTAAAACAATATCAGAGGTGGGGGTAACATGAATGTGTTCTACTTCTTGAGTATTCACAGTTCCCCTTGTTATAATTTCCGCAGTTGTTTCCTAATGTCCCATTTGGGTCTATGGTGCTTGTTTCTCTGTGTTAAGTTTTTTGTTGAAATTATCCCACTCCTCTTCCAAATTAATTACCCAAGGCTTTATTATATGTATAGAGGGAGTATGGGTTTTAGTCTATTTGATGGTTGAAGTCTGCTCATTTGTCTTTGCTACAGACTGAGTTGCATCTTTGATTGATTCCCTGCTCCTGCTTTTCCTATTTTCTGATGACTTCTCAGATCCCTTGGCATATTTTTCTCGGTATTCCTCTTCATAATTAGCTTTAGATTTTTCCTTATAGTCACCATCTATGCTTATACTAGGAGTGGGCTCCCTTATTGGGTCAATTAACAATTAGTCGGGACCTTTGATAATCTCTTTTCTTTGTAGCTATAAAATGCTTCAAGGCCCTCTTGATCAAAAAGTATCTGTGCCATATGATTCACTTCTTTAAAGGTATTCTTCTATAAGAAAACATCATCAAATGGGTCCTTCTCATTGCTGAATATTTTTTTTTGGACCGTAGTGGTAAAAATCCTTGACAATACCGAATGGGTCGTATTGTCTTCCAGGGAACTTAAGTAATCGTAGAGACAACATATTATCTACTTCCCTAAATGCATGTCCAAGGTCATGTAATGCAAAAACTCCACATGACACAGGAAATTGATGCCAAATGAGCTTATTTGACTCCTTCAATGCTTTGCTCATCCCTAGTTCATTGCATGTCTGATAGGCTATCTCTCTAGCCATTAATTTATTTGGGACATAGAAAGGGAGAACATGGGGAGAGGTGTTGCTGCCAAATACTCTGATATATGTAAATGTCTCTTCCCCAAACCATTGGGCTTCTAGGAGGATGTCTACCTCGGCTTCCTAGGGGAATCTAGGGGCATATTGGTTATAAATTTGTTTATGGATAGGAAGCATAACCCCATGAAAAAACTTGAAAAAATGTGGTTCAAATTTGGATTCCCACATATCTTTGTGGTAGATGTGAATAGGAAGTAGATCTTCAATAGTCCACTTCCATCCCATAAGAGGGAATCTAGAACTAAAACAAATAGTGTCCATTACATAAGCACTCATGAAAAATGGAGGGTAAACCCTCAAGACAATACCTCTTTTCCTTCTATACTCTATAATTGCTTTAGCTTAATTATCAGACATGATTTGTGCCCAATCTATTATTTTTGCATTAATAGATGCATCTATTAAGGGCAACCATTCTGAGGAGAATTTGTTACAATCAGGTTTTCCAAATAGCCTATAGAGCATAGCTGCAGTAAAATAGAAAGGGCAACAAATAGATGTGGTGGCATACATACCGTTTTTGTATTTCTTTATTCTTTCATCATTATTTAACCAATTCTTTGTGTAGTCTGTTGGGTCCTCATTTTCTTTGATAAATTTCTCAACAAATTGCCTGTTGTAGGTAACCTGTGGCTTCGGTAGGTGGTACATAAGCCTTAGGTTATTTGAAGTGGAAGATCCTATAACTTGTTGGCCTCTTGTTTTGAATTCTCTGTCAGATATATCAACGTCATCAATGATCCACTTAACCATGTCAGTATAGGGGATTATTTTTGGTCATGTAGGTATTCTGTGTAGAAATGAGCATGAAAGCTTAGTTATGAAAGCATCAGATGAATTGCGCCCATCAACTGTAATTGTTGTATCAAGAATCCTTGGTTTTTCTTCCTCCGGTAGCTAATACATAGTCTCCCATGTAGACGTCCTTGCTTCCTTATTACATGTACTATCCGTGAACAGAGGAGTCATTTCACACTTCTTAGAGGCAATTGCTTTCCCTTTCTTCACCATTGCTTTCGGCGTCTTGTTCCACAACATTTCCTTGAAATTTTCAAGAGGAACAGTTTATCAGATAAAAATGATATTGAGCATAGGAATGAATCGATGAAGAAAATGAGTAAAGGTGATTAAGGTTTTTTATATGAAATCACGTAAGAAGATATCAAATCACTCTAAATGGCCTTTCACACATAAATGTAGTTACTTATTCATAAATGCCCACTAATGAGCCATTATCCTTTAACTTGAATGTTCCTAAATATTCACATCGTAAATCAGAAAACAATATCCTAGGTTGGTGAGCCTTTAAACTGTGATAATAGCGATTTTGCGATTTGCAAAGAAATATCACATAATTTGTTTTCATTTAAATTACCACTTTCTGAGTTTGTGTGAGATGCGAGATGCAAGAAACAAATGTCATTACTTATCGAGCTTATTTTTAATGAATAATGGACCTCCACATGTGTTGGCGGAAAGATTAAGAGGTGGGTCCAGGTTGAGATCGCATTTCCCAATATCAGCATATAATAGGTTGAGGCTTGTGTTGTATGACTGAGGTGCAATGCGAGAAGGATATTACACCATCGCAATTTCGCAGATCACAATACTTCAGGGTGACCTATTAAGAGAAGTCTTTATAAATAATGATGGTGTGATGCAAGACTTTAGCTTTTTAAATAAGCTTTAAGGACTTTCTAACATTAGGACGGTTTTTCCAATATAGATTTGATTTTTCGATTGTTTCATCGTAGATCGTGGTGGGTTAGAAAGGTATCATTTGTGATGCATTTGATGCTAAATAAGAAAAAGTAGAATTTTAATGGTTTTATAGGTTTTGTTTGATATCTTGATTTATTATAAAAATAAAAGAAATACCTACATGCTAGGATTCATTTGTTGGGTATATACATTTTTTGAAAGGGTCCCCATTTATTAACGTAGTATTTTACTACTAACATTAATAAATGGCGGGGGTTGTTGACAAGCACAACACATCCCTACAATTGGAGGGCCTAGATTAAGGAAATAGTGGAAAAAAACGTATAATTGGATATATTTATTGTACTTCCTACAAAATGCAAGCAGATTGTGGATTACAAATTTACAAACTTGATTACATAAGAACTACTTACACGTTTCAGGGGAGCCATACCCATGGGCATAAGAGTAGTGACGAAATGTTTTGAAATTCCCACTAATCGTTTTGAGAGCATCCAGAACATTCTAGGTGCTCCATTCTCATATTCACACCACTCTTTTGGGTGCTTCTTGAACACTACCAACCTCAGGGATAGTTTGGACACTACTTGCATGCATATCCCTACATGTGACACCATTGTCGGGCATTTAAATGCTACCTACAATTGTTGTCACTAAACCCTGTAAATTTATTAATTTCTTATTGATAATCACAAAAGTAGGTCAATGGAAATGAAGAAGAGTGCAGTCAATATGAATACAATGTAGGAGTGCAACTGCATATCCTAGAGAAAATGCCAAAAATAACATATAGAGATAAAAAAATTATTGGTAATGTTGTTGCAACACATATATAAGAGATCGTGGTATAATACAAAATACTCAATGGCTTGCTAAGAAGGAACGATTGAGTGAGATGGTAAGGTCTTGCAATGGAGCTAGATATGTTAGGGGCTCCTAAGTCTAATGATTGATGGAAAGGAAGGTGAATTGGGTATAGGTGCACTGTCAAAATGCCCTAGGGCCAACATTGGATCCATCCATATGATCCTAAGGGGGGATGTATGAGAAAGTGATACTCCTAGTATCTGTGGTCAAAAGGAAAAAACTATGAATAGGTCTATGGACACTCCTATGGGATTGGGATGTAGCCAAACATGTCAAGAGCACCTTGTTGTGGAATTGTATCGATTTGATCCCTCTCGTGCTCTAAGAACCTACGTAACTGATGTATGATTCAACAACATTAAACTAGTCTCAATGATCTTTGTCGATCTCCCCAACACGAAGGATGTGAAGAGACCCAATATCTCACCATTTTTAATGTTTAGAGAATTTTGAACCTCTACTTGTTCTACCTATGTCAAAAATTAGAATATTTCTTCACATCACACCTCCACCTCTACTACCCAAAG
Source organism: Pinus taeda (assembly GCA_000404065.3). NCBI lineage: Eukaryota > Viridiplantae > Streptophyta > Pinopsida > Pinales > Pinaceae > Pinus > Pinus taeda. The sequence continues at coordinate 8,496 of APFE030124990.1, read as the reverse complement.
AGGTGCCTTCTATTGCCACAAATGTGCATTGTTTTTAACAATTTTGGACTTCTCAAATCACATTTTTTTTTAAATTATTATTTTTAATTTTTGTTTTATTTTAAGCATGATACCTCATATTACTGTGCCTTTTTTCTGAATGTTTCAGGTCTAGGAAACATTATACTATATGTTTTCCCATTTCCTAGTCTGATTTCACAAATATTTTTCTTAATGTTGACACTAATGTCTGTGTGGAAAAATACTTTCCGATGAATAAGTAATCCAGTGCACGGTTCAAGCAATATTGTGTTAGGAATATTTCTCACTAAAAAATCATATTGAATATTTGCATACTCATTTGTAAGGTGTTGCAAATATTTTGTGTATTAATGGAATTAGGTCTTCCCTGCTACATTAGACCCGTTCACTACTTCGAAGTATTATGGATTCATGAAGTTATATAGTATCACCTGATGGAATCATATAAATGAGTGAAATCATCATTGTTGAGGCAATCATGTTGCTCTTCTTTATAGAATACCAATAATCTAATGGTACTCCTATCTGCATTTTGTATTGCTTGATACCACCTGTGGTCTTCCTTTGTTACTGACAAATTTAGCCTCCAAATATTCTATTATTGATGGAACAACTGTTGTTGGATATGCCATATAAAGGATACATTTTTTCCATATAAAGGATGCACTTTTCTTTACTTGGTTCTTCTAACACTTCATCATTACTAACTTGTCCACAAGTATTAATACTCTAATACCTTGTGTAATCATGAATGTTACTAATATGTAATAAGTTGACATGTATTTATCTATGGACATTTTATGCGATGGGACATGATATGGGAATTAAATCCCGATTTAGATTTTTTGATGACTAACTATTTTCTCAGAAAACAAAATTTCGTCATGCACAACGTGCATATGTAAAATTGTAATTTTCACTAAACTTAATGGAAATTATGGTTTTCCTTTAGGAAAAAAAATGTAATAAGGTACATACATGGGAAATATACGTTCCTATGTATTTTTGAATTTTTTTCCTATTTTTTGGATATTTATTTGTATATATATATAATATATATATATATATATATATATATATATATATATATAGATATATATATATATATATAATATATATATATATATAATATATTATATTACCACTTCCAACCTTCCATTCCCTTGAAATTTAGGCAAAGCCTCTAAATATTCCATACACTCATACCCGTGTCGCTAACATTCCCTTATTACAGAAACTTGTACAACTGAGATTCCATATTGTAAATACAACCACCAAAAAAATTGTCACTGGAATGAGGTCACTAACAAATTTTGAATGGAAAAAATACATAGTCCAGTGATAAGAGGCGCTGCAATGGCACACTAAGGAACTAGGGTTCCTATAATAACCACCGATGGTGCACAACTTGAACCTGTAGTCTTCCAAGCTCAGACAAAAACATTGTCAGGACTGGCACTGTACTTCTGAGCATAAGGAATAATGAACAGTCCAATGGGGGAGGCATTAGCACCTCCCCCCAAAAATAACACTATAGAAAACCCAACAGAGGGCGGAACGAAGAATCCAGAGAAGTCTGAGGCATGGCCTGTGCAGTAGACATAGAAGAATGAACAAGAAAATCTGGTACAAGAGACAGAGGACAGACAAGCAACATCAGGTCAAACGAAGAAAGCCTCATCGCCAACATGAAAATCCATTGCCACAGAAAGGCCTAAGATTGAGCTGCCTAGCCATAGAATCAATGTGCAAATACAATATATGAAAGATCACGCACTGATCGGAAAATTTATAGGTTTCTAGCCAACTAAAAAGCCTTGCAAGGCTGGATAATTACGAAGTGGAAGCCCAAACATCATGTAACTCTATAGTTGGGCCCTAAAGGCTTCTTCACAGCCACTTTCAACTGCCTTAAAGATAGAAACAGGGTACTGGATGGAGGACCATACTTCTTCAACATAGCAGGCCTTTATCTTCGAGACTAGGTGGAAAGATTTAACCCTGACAAAGAAGACTTCAGTTGGGTGCCAGTCTAGATCTGCATGTACTCACTTCCACTAGAATACTGGGAAGAGGATTCTCTAAAAGCCATCAGAAATGGCTTAGGCGAGTTCATTAAGGCTGCGGAGGAAACTAATCTTCGAAGATACACTTCATTTGCACGGATCTGCGTCTACATGAAGTTGGGCCATGCGCTACCAAACACGATAATTCTACTGCACGATGAATTTGAATGGATTCAACCCCTTGATTATGAACATGTAGCCTTCCATTGTAGGAGATGCCATGCTCACGGTCACCTCTTTCATGACTGTCCCTTAAACATGCCACCTAGAAACATAGAAACTGGAAACAAATCTAATTCTGATGGATTCACCAAGGTAGCTGGTTGGAAAAGGCATACGAACCCCCCCCCCCCGGCCCCAACACCCAAAACTGCTGCACCAGCCTCTAATTTTCCATCCTCAAGCAAAAGCTTTGATATCTTGACAAATCTGGAACAACTTGATTCAGATATGCCCAAGCCAACAAAGACAAGCATAGATCCACACAATCGTACATCCACCATTCCTACCCACTCCAAAACCAATCATCCTTTGAATATCATCTCCTTTGAAAAGCCTTCTTCAGATCTACAAAACAACATCAACCCTATTCAACACAAAGTACTATGGTCCAAAAAGATAATGGAAATTGGTTATACTCAGGTAGAACCTACTCAGTCTCTCACTCAATGGGAAGAAGGCAATCAACAAAGCTCAATGGAAGAAGAACCAAAAAGCTTTGATCTCAGGCAAATAGACATTTTCAGTCTTGAGCAAGCTTGTAAAAGGAAGGAGTTCGACACAATACCGGAAAGACAATTGGAGAATTTGGAAGTAGTGATCACATGAATGCATCAGCATAACACTCTGGGCATACAACAAGGAGGCCGATGGGATGGAAAACATATCATAAAAGAGGGGAAGAAAAGAGGCAGGAAGATAGACTTACAAGGCACCATTTTAATTAGGGAAATGCTCATGGAATCGGGTAGATGCTCTAAGTTGACCAAATATTATCGGTCCCTACCTATCAATCAACAATGAAGCTCATCTCACGGAATGTAAGACGACTTAACAGTCCTGGGAAGTACAGAATGATGAAGAACATGATTCAGAAAGAACAACCATACATTATATTTATGGAAGAAACAAAATGTAGCTCCAGGACTTTAGAATCCATACTATCCAAAGCCTGGGCAGGATGTGAAATAGTTACAGTTGATGCAACAGGCGCCTCAGGAGGGTTAGCCATAGCTTGGAACACTCAGCAAGTCTCCTTAACAAACTTCTATGCCTCGCATCACTTCATACATGCAATGTTCCACCTGGTTGGCACCGACATACATGGGCATTTAACCAATGTTTACTTTCCACAGGAAAGTACACAAAAACTTAAGCTATTAGACACATTGGAAATTCTCAATGCTACAAGACCTCATCCACTCTAGTTAACAAGTGGCAACTTCAATATGATCACATGGCTGGAGGAAAAATTGGGGGGTAGAAGAAAACTGGAAAAAGAAAGCAATGACTTCAAAGTCTATATTCAACAAAATAAACTAACAGATTTACATTTTGACAACGATATCTTTACCTAGAACAACAAGAGATCTGGTACTCATGAAATCGCATCCAGGTTAGACATATTTCTAATCTCAAACAACTTCGTCCATCTTGGTGGCGATATATGTGCTTCAATCCTACCCCTAGCTGGATCGGATCATTGGCCCATCTCTTTGCAATGGAAAAATCCAGGAAACTCAAACAGAAAACCCTTCAAGTTTGAAGCTTTTTGGCTCACCCACCCTGAGTTTAATACAGTAGTCAAAACAACATGGGAAAGTTTCATACCCAATGGAGGCTCTCTCATGTACCAATTCCAACAAATATTGAAGCATATTAAAAAACAAATTAAAATCTGGAACTATATAATCTTTGGCAACATTTTTCAGGAGAAGAAAGCGCTTGAGAAGAGCATGGCAGAGCTATAGCAAAAGATCATCCTAGAGGGCAGAACAGAGGAGTATGCTAGACATGAACATAACACAACTAGACAAAAGAGGCAAACAAGAGGAAATGCTATGGAGACAGAAGTCCAGAATCAGATGGTTGAAAGAAGGGGAATAAAATACCAAGTTTTTTCACCGTAAGACCATACAAAGAAGAATGAATAACCCAATCTCTCACACTCAAAATTCATAGGGCAGAAAAATGGAGAAATAGGAAGATATAGAGGAAGAGCTCACAAATCACTTCAAAATTATTCATCAAGAGCAGCACACAGATAGAAAGCAAGCAATCAATGAAATACTTAAGCATATTCCTAAACTCATCATGGAGGAGCATAATCAACTACTGTTAAGACCATTCACCATCTTGGAGGTCAAAGAAGCTTCAAAACAACTGAAGGCTGGGAAAGCACCAGGTCCTGATGGCTTCACGTCCAACTTTTACCACCACTTTTTGGATTTAGTAAAAGTAGATGTCTAGAATGTGGTAGAAGAATCTAGAGTCATGCACTGGTTACTCCCTTCGCTCAATGTAACCTTCATTGCACTTATTCCTAAAGTTGCTCAACCAAGCACTCCAGATAAGTTCAGGCCTATTGGCCTTTGCAATTTTATCTATAATATTATCTTGAAAGTCATAGCCAATTGCCTCAAATCGCTCCTCCCTCTTCTCATCTCCCCGGAGAAATTTGGGTATGTCGAAGGTCGCCAAATTCTGGATGGCATTATTCTCACTCATGAAACCATCCACTCCCTCAAAAAAAGCAAACAGGTCGGAATGATGCTGAAAATCGATCTTTCCAAAGCCTTTGATAAGCTCAATTGGACTTACATAAAGAGCGTGCTAACAGCCTTCAGATTCAACCCGACCTGGGTAAGGTGGATAATGACCCTTGTTTCCTCTCCGCTATGCTCTGTCCTTGTTAATTGTATCCTCTCTAAACCGTATCACTCTTTAAGGTGCATTCATCAAGGGGACCCTCTATCCCCATTTCCTTTCATCATTATGGTTGAGGGTCTTGGCTGTCTCATAAAGCACTCTACTCATTATCATGATCTTAGAGGTCTCTCTATCCATGGCTCCACTGCTATTACACAACAGTAGTTTGTTGATGACAATATGCTCTTTGGTCGCCCCTCTGTTAATGAAGCTATAACCTTCAAAGTACTTCTAGACACATTCTCATTTGCTTCTGGCACAACCATCAATACCACCAAATCTCAAATTTTTTTCGTCAACACCCCTATTACCACCCAAAGAATCATTGCTCGAATCATAGGCTTCCCTCAAGCCAAGCTTCCTTCTCAGTATTTAGGCACACCACTTATTGATTCCGCCTTAAAACATGTTTCCTGGCATCAACTCTTAGAGAAAATGGATAATCGATTCCAGTCTTGGACTCATAGGACTCTCAACATGGCAAGCAGATTAGTCTTGATTAAAGCAGTTCTACAATCCATGCCCCTCTATTTGTTCTTTGTACTTGCTGCTCCGAAATGGGTACTAAAGAGAATTAGGAATCCGCAATGCAACTTCTTATGGGGTTCTACAAGACAAAATAGAAAATGGACCTTGGTCAAATGGGAAAAGGTTTGCAAGTCTAAAAAGCAGGGGGGTCTCGGCTTGTGTGATCCACAACACAGTAACATCTTGATGGGAGCCAGAATATGGTGGCAATGGGTCTATGGTCCACAGAAGCCATGGGCACAATTATGGACAGCAAAGTATGCCAAAAACCGACCGCAACAAGAACTAATAAGGATAACTACCATGCCCAAAGGATCTTTAATTTGGAAAGCGACCAAGCAACACAAAGACATCATCCATCAGCATAGCTTCTGGGAGATAAGGGATGGGAGAACAATGCATTTTTGGACGGATTCCTGGCAATAGCAACCCAAAATTGCAGTACTCATGCCTGGCACAAATCATAATAAAAATGACACTAATCAGGAGAACATTGTAGCACATTAGTGGAATCTTAGCAATACACAGGGATTTAGGCAATGGAAACCGGTGGAGCAAATAGTACAGCAAGAAGCGGAATCTTACATCAGGGAGATACACAAAGAGATTACCAATAGGAAAATTAAAGTTAATACAGGTAGCGATGTTCTAAGATGGGGTTACACACTGAGAGGAACATACACCACCAAAGAAGCTTACCAGATAATGTCTCACTCTCAGGATCCAATTGATCCTACCTGGAATTGTATATGGACAACTGGGATCCAACCCAAATTCTCCACCTTCATCTGGTTACTGTATCATGGGAGAATTCTCACGTGGGACAACTTAATCAAACGAGGATTTCATGGTCCTTCTTACTGCCCCAATTGTCAGAACAATGAAGAAACCATTGAGCACCTCATGGATTCTTGCCACATGGCCAACCAACTCTGGGAAAAGCTCACTTTCAAATGCCAGAGACCCTGCAGACTTCTTGGGGATATTAGAAGCATTATTAGCAATTGGACTCCAGAGCCATACAATAGAAAAATTCTCAACAAGTTGTGGACCATCTTTCTAGGTCTCCTACTTTGGACAATCTAGAAGGAAAGAAATAAATGAATTTTCAAAAATAAAAAAACCTCCATAGAAATCATATGGAATAACCTATGTCAGAATATCAAAGAAACTTTGGCTTTACATCAATGGATGACTGAGGACTTTCCAACATAGCCACAGGAACTAAGCATATGGTATAATTGGAATATACAACTCCCACAAGCTCAATTGAACTCCAATAGACCTCATAATGCAACTAGGCTGCCTTGGCATTGGATTCACCCCCCAAAGAAAGTGATCAAACTTAATTTTTATGGTGCTTCCAAGGGAAACCCAAGAAAAGTAGGATTCGGAGGCATATTCAGGAATCATGAGGGCCAACCCCTTCTACTACACTTTGGATCCATAGGATGGAATGCGAACAACTCGGCGGAACTGGAAGGACTTTGGCAAGGTATGCAACTAGCTGATCAACACAATTTTTATCCCATACTTATAGAAGGAGACACTCAAATCCTTCTCAACATGGCCACACTAATCCAACAAGGAAACGCGGCTTCGTGAGCTTCCCACAACTGGAGATTATTGGCAAGGCTTGAAACATTAGAGACATGGATAAGAAGTAGAAGAGCAATAACTTTTATGCATGTTAAAAGGGATAGTAACAAAATTTTTTATCTCCTAGCAAACATTGGAGTTGATCATGAAAAAATCTTACATTACGGCCCTCTCAACATCATCAGTGATCACAATCAACTGCAAATTTGCACTGACCTAGTGCACAAGGAAGCTCAACCCCTGGATGCGGGTGGTAATTAACAGCAATATGTGATTGCGATCAGATTGCATTGCAATATCGGCGGATCACAGAATGTGGAGACCAAAGGAATAGGAATTAACATATAGCAGTATGCGATTGCGATTAGATCGCATCGCATTATCTGTTATGAAACCAGCTCAAGAAAAGATAGATCAACGCCTTATAATTCAGCCTCTCCGAGGGGGCAACCTCCTTTACATTACATAAATGAACAATTCTTGGATGATACAAATGACAAAACCTCCTTTCTATATATAGGAGTCTAAGGAGTCACAATATAACCCAACCGACCTAATCATAATAATATAAAGCCACAAAAATAACAATAGAGGGATTCTATGGGGCACAGTAATAACAATATGGGGGCAATAGGGGCACAACAATATTAATAAGGGGCATAACTACAATAGTAATGGGGTAATCACTAGTATTAAGGGACCCAACA
>APFE030124989.1:0-12053 GCA_000404065.3 Pinus taeda | reverse complement strand
CCCTGAGAAACTACAATTTTGATGAGGATCTTAGGTGAAATGAATCTCAATCTTTCTTTGGTGATTTGGGTAACTTTCTTCTCTCTCTTATCTTTGTCCTACTTTCAATTCAGGATGATGGTGCACTATTTATTTGGAATGGCACTTTGGACTTATAAATTTTCTCTTCCTAGTAGCTTTTTGGCCTACTTAGTCACAATTCTATGCATGAGAAAATTCAAAAGATTCCAACTTAGGGTTAGCTCACTATGGAAAATGTTCCCTCCTTAACATTGAAACTTCTAATCCCTAGTGATATTAAGAGAAACCTCACCTTGCGACCAATCATTCTCTTCCTTTGCAGATTAAATGACAATCTTTTTATGGCTATGGAGACTATGAACCAAGGAAACTTTAAGATAATTTGGTTGTGGGAAATTTGGAGTAGTGCCTAGACAATATAGAACCCAATCAAGAGTTTCTTTGGGAAAATTTGACTGTGACACCCCCTAGCTAATCCCCCCTCATTGTAAATATTGTAACTATTTTGTTTATAGTAAAAATGCTTGAGAAATTGGGACATAAATTCCAAAGTTTGAGGAAGGAGAATGCTTGGGATTTGAAGGAAACTTGACTGATTTTAAGACTACCATGAAAGGATGGCATGTGTGCCTTAAATGGGCTAGTTATATCAATTTAATTGAGCAAATAAAGGAGGAAAAAGGGCCATACTACCTTGGATAAATTCACAAGGTAGCGAGGACAAATTTTAAGGAGGATGTGTAGCACGATAAATTCAATCGAGAAAAAAAAACTACAAGAAAGAGGATAAGCCCTGGAAGACGAAGGAAATGGAGAAGGTGCACCCACGCAAGCCAGAAAGGGTGGATGCAGCCCTTTTGGTGGGAGGAATTAATGAAAGGAAAATTTCTTCTGTGCACCCAGAGGAAGAAAGTGTATGCACGCATCCAGAAGAGCCACGACCACTCATCAACAAAACCATTATGACCAAGTGGGAGGTAGGGCAACAATCACTAAATGCCAACCAACCATAAGGGATGGAAACAACATGAGTGGGAGGACTGACAAGGGTAGACCCACTCACCATGTAAAAAAGAAACCATGGGGAAAGTTTCTTGAGGAAAAGAAATGTAAGGAAGGGCCATTCTTTCATTCACCCATTTAGGTTGGGATTTATGGCAGATCAGTGATCATTCTTAAGGGGGGGAGGGGGGCAGAGTGAACAAGGAGCAAGAGAAATCAAAAAAACTTTTCCTAAGCAAAAGGGTAGATTATTTGTGACTTGATACACATAAGCATAGAGGGAACTTGCAAGGAAGGGGACGTTGAGAGGCTCCTTGTGATGAAGCTAATTGCTAAGAGGACTAAGAGAATTCAAGGAGAGGAGAAGCTTTGATGATAGCACAGTTGAGAAACCTATGAGGCTTGTTAGCTGATAATCACTTATTGATAGCTTAGCTAAGAAACCCATGAGGCTTGTTGGCTAATAATCACTGAGTAGTGGTTGTGTTTTACAGGGTTGATAAACCCACTGGAAACTATGTTGGTTGATAAACTCTGAGAGGTGGAGGCACATAAGGCTAGTGGTTGATAACACCTTATGGTAGTCTAATGAAGTTGGGCCAAAAACATCGGTGGAAGTTAACTCATAAGTTGTTGGAGAGTGTGCTCTTGTTCCTTTAGAGGTAACACAGCTAATAAAACCTCCTTATCGTTACCTATGTCTCTCTTTCCACATATAAATTGATACTCTCTATCATCAATCCTCAGATAAGTTGGGATAATGTATTATAAGTCCCTCTATGTAAAAGTAAATGTTCCTCGATTGATGTGGAATGGTTGTGTCGTTAGTGTGTGAAGGCAGTGTAGCCTTGAGACACCATGTTTCAGCTGATGATATAGGTCTAATTTCCTGAGTGGATGATGGTTATATGTGAGTGAAGTTGTTCACTATATTTACTTGATTAATTTTGTAGTTAGTGGATGAAGGCGAGGTAGCCTTGAGACACCCTGTTTTAGTTGATATCATTGGTTTGTTGCTTCTCCTCCTCATGCTCTGGAATCTGGTTTGAGGGTGACAGCTACATGAAAGACTTGGTTGTAGCTTATCTATGGTTGAGTGGAGATTTGAAGTCCCAATCTCATTTTCTAGATGAGTTCTACAAGATAAATGCTTACTCAAGATCTTTTGTATTTGAATGTATGCATATGTTTAATTACCTGAATTAATGCCTATGGTTATAGGGAGGAATGTTGATTCCTATGTGGATTAATTATATTGAATATTGTGCAATTGATGATGCATAGTTAGTCCTTGAAGAATTGATATGATAATGCTTGCTCATGCTTGATGTATTGACGGTCTAGGGGATCAAAAATATGCTAAAAAATTAAAGTGCTTAAAATCTCCTGAAACCGACATCAAATTGTAGATCCCATCGTTCTCATTCCAATGATGCATGAATTGTTTCAATCCGACACAATATGAAGAAGTTATTGCATTTTGAAGTTTTCGGCAAACAACTAAAAAGTCAACTTGTAGGGTTGACTATTCAGTTCATACGCTAACGTGTTGTTGATGTCAGCATTTGAATGGGCAATATGGATGTCAAGAGAGAGCCAATCAAAAGTTGGCACTTGGACCAGTCGTACAAGGACACATGGTGGGATGTTATTTGTTTGAAGGTTTGTGAGATGGACCAATCACAGAGTGACACATGGCCCAATCCCAGGGTTCCACATGGCACTCAGTTTGACGCCAAAATATTGTTATGTCGACTGACAGGCTCCATAGGAATTGAATTGTCGACCTCCAACTCATGAAATGGATCCCTGACCAATGGGCTACAGGTGTTTCTTATCATTCAATGGGCACCAATAATATTTAAGGTTTAATGGCATGATCATTGGCAGAAAAATGGGTAGGTCGGCGGGCTAGCCTGACTGTCCTGACTTGAGGTTATATGGGAGAAAATGTGACCATCTAGCATAGCCAAGGGCGAGGGCTACGGCACGGAGCCCGACCCATGGTTGTATGCATTTACATGACCACAACGGAATCAGGGGGTGGGGAGTTTGGTGGGTGCATGGCCCATGGCCCACGTTATGTGTGGTCACATGACTGGTGGGAGCGGAGGCTTTGGGTGAAGGGGCTTCGACCCATTATATATATATCTTGTTTAACAAAATAACGCCAATCACACTAATAGTGGATCAAACCCAAGATCTTTGGGTTTCCAATGGATCATTCCAACCAATACGCCACAAACCAATTTTTTGCCAAGTTTTTGCAGAGGACGAATTTTGAAAAGTAGTTAATAGGAAGCTTTGGAAAAAAAAAGGCCTGACTTGGCCATTTTTTAACCTTTCTGAGCCCAAGAGGAGCCCACATTAGGATTTTTTGGGCATTCTGGATGCAATGGCAAAGTTATTTTTGCAAGTTGAGACTTGTATGCTGATGTATTTGAACATTAGAGCATATAATACAAAAGGCCACCATTGGAAACTGGACTCGGAGACATAGCTTACGAGGGGTGAACTCCATCATCAATTTGTTGGGTTTTATGCTGCTTATTGTCCATTTTAACTATTAAAAATCTGCAAATTTTACTTTAGATTATGTTATTTTGAAATCACGATCCACTGCCTAAAAGACATAAACTAGCTTGCAAATCATTTCATGGAACCTTCATTTCTAATTTTGGATCAGTTTGTTATAAGAGCATGGTTTTTGTGAAGGTTTGACAGAATTTGCAAGGTTTTTTTGAATGCTTACAAGGTCTAAATTAAGAAGAGGAGAAGGAGCACTTGAAGAACCAAACCCTCAAATTGGCTCGAGGATGCCACAAACTCCACAAATCATGGCACATGAAGAAGGACAAGGACAAGAATTGTTGTCTAGGGATGAGAGAAAATTTAGAAAGGGTTTCTTTGATATGACCGAGATGGTGAAAGTGTTGTACAATAAGAGAACAACAAGGTTTCAAGGAGAAAATTCTAATCAACCAAAAGGTAATGGTGGTAATGGTATGAAGCCTCTGCCTCCACCTCCTCCTTCACCTCCATCTACACCTCCATCCTAACCTCCTTATTCATGTCCTTCATCCCATAGACCTACTCCTCCTACATCTCCAAGAGGACATACTAAGTCTCATTTGATTAAGCTTGATGTCAAGTTTGAATTGCCTATGTACAATGGGGAAGTAAATGCTCAAAAGTTGGATAATTGGGTTCATCAACTTGAAATCTATTGTAGGATTCAAAATATTGATGATGATGTCACAAAGATTCACTTGCTTCTCTTCTCTTGGAAGGTGTAGCTCTCATCTCATGGGAGGCGAAAACTCAAGAATATTTGAAGAAAAGTGGTAAAATTATCTCTTCTTGGAATAATTTTATAGTTGCATTAAGAAGGCAATTTTATCCATTAGCTTACATGCAAAAAGCAATTATGGATTGGAAAAATTTTAGACAAGCTAAAGGTCAGAGTGTCCAAAGTTACACACAATAATTTAGAAGAAGATCTTTAATCATGGGTGTCAATATGACTTCATAAGATACTCTCCTTAATTATATAGGTGGATTACATAGTTATTTGGGACATACTATACTTATGTTTAATCCCACCAGTCTATATGAAGTATGTGTTCAGGAAACTCATTAAATCAAGAGGCAAGAATGTTCCTCAAAAGTCTAGCAAGAAACTTTTAAATTTGGAGACAAAAGAAAGGGGAAATTGAAAGGCAAAGGAAAGAAGAATGCTACTATCAAGATAGAGGGGGAGAAACTTACTTGTAAACATTTTTCAAAAGATGGGCATGATAAAGACCATTGTTGGAAATTACATCTAGAATTGAGACCACATAAGCTCAATAACAAGGGGGAACAAAAGATTATTGCTACAACTCAATAAGATCTAGGATTTGATTCAAGTGATGAAACCAAAATCACATCCATGGGAATGAAAGGTATAGCTTCTAATGCAAGTACTAGTTCTTCTAGTAAGCCTATTGAATCTCAAAATGATAAAGAAGTGAGCTTTTCCATATTAGGGTCATTAGAAAACATACAAAGGTTGATACATTATTTGATAGTGGATCTCAAGTCAATATTATCTCTGAAGCAATTGTCAAAAAACTTAATTTAGAAACTACACCTCATGCAAAACCTTACCCTTTGGGTTGGGTCTGTTATGATGCCAAATTACAAGTGATAAGAAAATGTAAACTCAAATTTGCCATCAGTGCTAATTTTATAGATGAGGAAGAGCTTGATGTTGTACCACTTGATATTTGTGGGATTGTTTAGGGAGTCCATACTTATATGACCGAAAATACATATTCTATTGTCATGTGAAAAAATATCATCTTCTTAAAGATGGTTGAGTATATTGTTAGAGCACATCGTAAGAAGATGAACTTATCTCTTTTTAGTGTTAGTCAAATGAAAAGGCTTATGAATGCTAGTAAGAATTTTGTGTTGTTGATGATTAAAGCTAAAGATTTATGAATCTTAAGCTTTCTCAAAATGTGATTCTAAACTCAAGCATGAACTAGTTGAAGTTATTAACACTTATAACAAGATGTTTCAAGAACCTAAAGGGTTACCTCCAAAAAGAGGAATCCAACATGAGATTTAATTGCAACAGGATGTACCACTTACAAATATTGGCATGTATAGAATGTCACATTTGGAGAATGCGGGAATTAAAAAGAAAATTCAAGGGTTGCTTGACAAAGGGGTCATCAGACCTAGTACATATCTTTGTGGGTCTCATATTGTTTTGGTTTCAAAGAAAGATGGTACATGGTACATGTGTGTGGATTTTGAGCTTTGAATAAGATAACAATAAAGAATCACTATCCTCTTCCCCACATTGAGGATTTTCTAGATTAGTTAAAGGAAAATTTTTATTTTATTAAGTTAGATTTGAGAAGTGGTTATCATCAGATAAGGATTGTTGAAGATGATATTTGGAAAATTACTTTCAAGACAAAACAAGGTTTATTTGAATGGTTAATTATGATGTTTGGGCTTTGCAATGCACCTGCCACATTCATGAGATTTATGAATGATGTCTTGTGACCATTCCTTGATTATTTTTTCATAGTCTACTTAGATGATATTCTGATTTTCAGTAAGACTCGTGAAGAGCATGTCAAGCATGTAAAGCAAGTTCTAGATGTCTTGAAAAAGGAAAATTTGTATCTGAAGATGTCTAAATGTGATTTTGGAAAAATAGTTTTGGTTTATTTGGGTCATATTGTAGGAGGTGGTGAATTGAAGATTGATCCCTCCAAATTTTATGTTATTGTGAATTGGCCTAAACCCAGCGATGTAGCAGAAGTTAGGAGCTTTTTGGGAGCAACCCAATATTGGAGAAAATTTACTGCTAACTTCTCATTCATTGCAACACCATTACATGCTTTGACAAGTGTGAATCGGGTCTTTCAGCGGGGAGGCAAAAAATAGGAAGTCTTCAACTCTTTGAAAGAGAAAATCAATACAAGACCAGTTCTAGCACTTCCGGATCTTAAGCAACCATTTGAAATTCAAACTAATGAAAGTGAATATGTTATGGGAGAAATTTTGATGCAACTTGGTAAGCTAATATGGTACCATTCTGAAACCTTTTCCAATGTAGTAATTAACTATCCAACTTAAGATAAAGAGTTGTATGCTTTGGTACAAAGCGTGAAGAAATGGAAGCACTATTTGATGGGTAAAGAAACGATTATTCATATTGACCATCAACCTTTGCAATATTTACAATCCTAAACCATGCTACAACAAGCTAGACATTTCAGATGGATGGGATTGCTACAATAATTTCATTTGGTAATCAGGTATAAGAAATGTATACACAACAAAGTTGCAGATATGTTATCAAGGCCTATTGTTAATGCATCTGTTATTCTTAAGCATAACTCAATCATGCATGAAATTTATATTGAACAATATATTCAAAATGAAGATTTTAAAGATGTTTATGCAACTTTGAGTAAAGGACATCATGTTGAAGAGTTGGATTATCATGTTCATAACAAGTTGTTATACCATCTTAGAAAGTTATGTGTTCCATTGGGTGAAAGAGTCAATGTTATAAAGGAATCCCATACTTCTCTTATTGTTGGGCCCTTTGGTGTAGGAAAAACAATTTCTCTATTATAGAGATATTGTTATTGGCCTCGCATGAATGAAATTGTATCAAGATATGTAAAAGGGTGGTCTACGTGCGCTACTTGCAAGCCAAGCAATAGGAAATTGGGTTTGTACACTCCACTTCCTATCCCTTCTTGTCCTTGGGAAAGTATTTCTATGGATTTTGTTGGGGGATTACCAATGTCTAGGAAAGGTCATGATTATTTATATGTTGTAGTGGATCATTTCAACAAAATGAGTGTGTTGATGCTATGTAAGAAACAACTTATAGTTGAACAGACCACAAAGATGTTATTTCGAAATGTATGGGTTCATTTTGGGTTACCTACTTTGATTATTTCTGATCGAGATTCTCAATTTATCGGGAAGTTTTGGTCAAGTTTATATGAACTCATGGACACAAAATTTAAATAAGAGCACAACATTTCATCCACAAACTCACAACTAGATAGAAGTAGTGAACAAAATAATAGTACATCTCCTTCGAGGATATTGTGGTAAGCATCCTAACTTTGGAATGAGCATTTGCATTACATCCAGCATGCCTTAATCATGTCATTGATTCATCTACACAAGTATCTTCATTTGAAGCTTGTTTGGGTTATTTTCCAAAGTCTCATTTGGATTTCATCTTAATTGGTAAAGATATTGCAATAGATGGACATAATGGTGTGGAAAAATCCAAGTATTTCATTGAAAAAATTCAGCTAGTGCATCAAAGGGGACAAGAATAATTACAGAAAATTCAAGCCAAGTACAAAGAAAGACATGATACGCATCGGGTTGATCATGATTTCCAAGTGGGAGATCAAGTTTGGTTGTACATCAACAAGGAAAGACTACAAGGTGAAGGTAAAAAGCCCAATCCAATCAGATATGGTTAGTTCAAAATCTTGGAGAAGATCGCTAACAATGCTTTCCGATTAGACTTGCCACCTTACATGCAAATGTATTATGTTGTGAATATGGGAAATTTGAGATTGTATGAGCCTCCTATGATTATTGGTCAAGAAGAGAATGTTCAGGTTCCATCTATAGAAGATTTTTCTCTTGAATATTTAAACTAGTTGCAGGAAGACTCAATTCTTGACAAGAGAATAAGAACTTCATGTAAAGGCAATGTGGAGTATCTTCATGTGGGTCTCAAAGGTACCAATCCAAGAAAATCAAGGTGGATAGAGATCGAGAAAGTGAGGGAGTTGTACCCTCACTTGCTGAGTAAAAATAGACTTTTCATGGTCCAAAAGCTTCCAGTGGTGAGGAATAATCTACGGGATAAAAAATATGCTCAAAAGTGAATTTGCTCAAAATCTCTAGAAATCGATGTGAGATTATAGATCTAGTCATTTTGATTCCAAAAACGCTTGAATCGCCTCAATCTGACACCGTGTGAGGAAGTTACTGCCTTCTAAAGTTTTTGGCAAACAACTAAAAAGTCAACTTGCAGGGTTGACTGTGCAGTCCATATGCTGATGTGGCAGTCTGTATGTTGACATGGTGTTGACATCAGCATCTAAATGGGAAGTACATATGTTAAGAGAGAGCAAATCAAAAGTTGACACTTGGACCAGTCACACGAGGGCACATGGCTGTTATTCATTTGAAGGTTTGTGAGATGGGACAATCACAGAGTGACATGTGGCCCAATCCCAGGGTGCCACATGGAACTCTGTTTGATGCCAAAATTTTGTTATGTCGCCTGATAGGCTCCGCAAGAATCAAACTACCGACCTCCAACTCATGAAATGGATGTCTGACCAAAGGGCTACATGTGTTGCTTATCATTCAATGGGCATTGGTAATATTTAAGGTTTAATGGCATGATCGTTGGGAGTTAATGTGACCAAGTGGCAGAGCCAAGGGCGAGGGCTATGGAGTGGAGCCCGACCCATTGTTGTATGCACCAACATGACCACCGCAGAACCAAAGGGTGATGATTTTAGTGGGTGCGTGTGCCATGGCCTATGGCCCACGGTTATACGTGGCCATATGACTAGCGAGAGCAGAGACTTCGGGTGGAGTGGCTTCGACCCATTAAAATATTAATTTCTTGTTTAACAAAACAATGCCAATCCCGTTGATAATAGTGGATCGAACCTAAGACCTTCGAGTTTCCAATGGAGTGCTCCAACCAATACACCACAAACCAATTTACTTGCAAGCTTTTGCAGAGGACAAGTGTTGTAGAGCAGTTAATAAACAACTTTCAGAAAAGAGGCCTAACTTGGTCATTTTTCACCTTTTTAAGCCCAAGAAGAGCCTACATAGTGGCTTTTGGGCATACTGGACATAATAACAGTCTTATTTTTGCAATTTGAGACTTGTATGTTGATGTATTTGAACATTAGAGCATAAATATTTGTGGGCACATAACTTGTGATTATGAAACCTAATTGAGGCAAAGTTATATATAATTGAAACCATTTCGACAAGATGAACACAATGGATTTGTTTGTTTTAGGTTTTGAGAGAATTAAACAAAAAAATTAGACCCCATTTCCATAATAGTACCTTGGAAGTTGGGCCAATGTAGTGACCATCTCCTTACATTCTTGGTGTGGTCCATGGGTGGTAAGTGGGTGTGTTATATAGTGGTGTTAGAGCTTCCAGGTTCAACACTTGGACTAGATGGGCTCTATCGTGGATGAAATGAAGACCAAGAGTTCAACTCTAAACCTTTGGAGATAATTTGGTGCCCTATTACAGAGTTAACAGAGCAAAGTTTTCCACACTGGACCTTTGGGAATTGGATGAAGCCATAGAACATATTTTAGGTGTTTTTTATGTGGACTGATTATGTGTATTGTTTAGTGTGCATATAGTGTGATATACACATTTAGCATGGTAGTCATGCTTGGCCTGGTTTTATTTTTATTTATATACCATTTGATATGACATTATCTAATTGATAATGAAGTACTAGCATGACATGAAATGTATTAGCTAGACCTACCTCAACAACACTCCCAATAATAAGCCAAGGTGATAGTTTTCGTTATGCATTTGAATTTCTTTTAAATCTAATATTTTTGCGTGTGTATGAAAAAACATAAGAATATACTAAGTGATAGAGGAAACAAGGATCTGAATGGTGTAATACAACACTAACAAGTCACCACATGGTTATGAAGAGAAAAAGTTAGTTGAACAGAGATGAGAGGCAAGTTCTTCTAATTTAATAGACACATTTTGTAGTTTAAAGGTGGAAATAAGGAGTTGCAAGGCCAATAGTGAAAGGCTTGTTAGAGCACAGGAGAGGTAAGCAAAGGTGAATGCAATCTTATTGAAGAGTCTTTCAGACTTGAAAAGGAAAAGACAATGTCAGTTGGGATCCAATCATAGGGACAAGCAAGGTCTGTTAGGATAAGAAGAAAGAACAAATGGAACAGATGGAAGCATATCTAGTGTCGATGCACAAGATTCTAACAAACGTGGGATTTGTTGTGTAGTTGGCCAACAACCCTACTTAGCACTGGCCCTTTTGAAATCACCCATAGAGTGGATGAAGTTTCACCCAAGGTGCTATGGGGGACTACTGGATCAAGGTTTCCACAGACAGATGGGATTACTAAGGTTTTGTAACACTTGGACTTCAACGTACTACACAATGGTCCAAAAAAAGAACAAATAGACACTTCACAATCATTCTATGATTATAAACTATGTCAGGCTTCACGGTTCTCTGTGCAATTTAGTTAGTGTATTATTCATTGTCTGCAACACTAATATGACTGAAGTACTTTGTCTCTCTCACATCATCCTTTTCGACACTAGCAGGGAAACTTGTCATTCAACCAAGATATGAATAACAAGATAAAACTACAACAAAGCTATCGAATCCCTTAATCATTCAAGAAATTAAGAAACATTGATTCACATTACATCACTAAACAAATAATAAACAAACAAACAATAACAATAATGACATAATACATTTATACACCCATATAGAGGAGGCAATCCATTATTATTTTCATTACTCCAACATAATGCAAAAAGGCGTAATGCACTGCAATAGAAATCATTTAGAATGTAGCTCACCAACCTTCGGTATTTTCTCAGGGCACAATACAATAACCATTATAAGGAAAAAAGCATAGTAGACTTCACTACAAATTGTTTCCTTTACACCTATGTTGCACAACATCTATAAACACATATAGTTAATATGTAGAACTATTGTAGCAAAAGACACGGTCTCGAAAATTCATCCTTCCTTTTTCATACAACTCTCAAACTATCTCGGATGAGTCCTCTTATTAATCTGCCATAGCTTCTCAGTCTTCTTCAACCTACTTCCTCTCTATTCTAGTTGTCCTCCATGCTAGCTTAACCATCTGAGATACACTCTAACAACTTCTATCCAATTGTCCCATGCCATATAACCATCTAGTCGAACCTGTTGAAAATATCTACCACCAACTTGTCACCACTCTGCTAACTTCCTCCCTTCCAAAAATATCTCCAGATTTTCCCGCCATAGTGACCCTCCTCTCCTTTGTCCATCATTTGCAAAATACTAACTACCAAATTTATTCACAAATGTCCTCCCTATTGGATGTTATTGCCTCCTATGCGTGGTACCTCCCTATGTTGTGTTTTATCTTATATGTCAGTCCTTACTACTATGTGCCAGATGCTTCTCTCCTGTGCCATTGTCTCTTCTATGCGGTCCCCTGCATTAATGCTATCAAAATATTTCAAAAAAATTTAGCTTCCAAGAGGTCACTAACACAAAAATATAGCTTGTCTCGAGCCACTTAGTCCTTCTCCTATCACCAGGGGTTCAAGAATATTTTTCCTTACTAAAGTTGACTTTATACTCCTGTTAGAGTAGTTTGCAAAGGTGGTGAGGTGGTTTAGTTGTCCTGGAACCCCAATTCTGGATAAGA
>APFE030124984.1:206970-238162 GCA_000404065.3 Pinus taeda | reverse complement strand
ACATCAGGAAGTGTTGCTTTGTTTCCATCTCTTCTTTCCCACTTTTTGCCATATTTTCCTCCCAGAATGATAATTCCTTTGGTTGTGTTGTTCTTTTGGTTTCACACCTTAGTCTCAGCACTGGATTTTAGTCCAGCTGTTAGTTTCTCTCTGCCAAGGAATATTGAGCTTTAGGTAGTCTTGACTTCTAATTTTCCAATGCTTGTTGAGTTAATCTATGTAAATGTTGTTCTCTCCGTATATGTTCATCATTTCCCAGTCCTGCAGCATTCTTACAGAAGTATTTTTAGTTCCTCACTGTTCACTGGGCACTTGTCTCTGCTACATCCCCATCATTCCAGCCATATCACCTGCTTGTAAATCTTGTGTATTCTTCCTCTTTGTCTTTTCTTGTCTAATTATTGTTGGGATTTGATTTGGCCCATCGCTGGCACTTGGGGTATACACAATCAGCCTTCTTGGTGCTTCTAACTCTACAGGATAGTGTTTGGCTGCTAAAATGGCATCATCTGCATAGAGGAAAACTTTCATGATGGTTCCTGCTATGTTCTTTCTTCGATTTTTCCACTTATAATTTGTTGATGTAGAACCCAAACAAATGTGGTGGAGAGTGGGCAATCGTGTTTCAACTTTCACTCGTATGTCATGATTAAATCACTTGGATAACCCTTCATCAGTTTTGATTTTGATTTTACGTGCTTGTACAAACTATCAATTGTTGCAATGCACTCATTTGGGACCCCATTTCTACTAGCTTATGACAGATTTTCAGTTGCAGATTTGTATCAAACACGAAATCTATGAAACAACACCATAGCTCCTTGTTTTTGTTATCCCAGGGTTTTTCTTGCCAAAATGACTTTGGCCCTTAGCTCTCTTTATTTCCTACACATTTGCAGAGTTTCCTTTCCACAGTCCCTTCAAAGAGTTTAGTGGAACATCCGGTTGATTATGATGATTCTGTAATTGCCAGATCATTGCTCACAATCCTTTGAAGATGGCAAAAACATAATCTACCATGGGGACTTTGCTCCGAACCATGATTTGAGCAGGAAGGACAGTTTGGAACCATGGCATTTTCATACTTCCACCTTGCCTTTGTTGTACATCATAATGTTATTACGTAGATCATAATGTTATTACTGATCCAATCAAAGTTCTAGCTCCATTTTGCTCTTTAGATATGCACACAATATGACCAATAATCCTTACCTCTATACAATATATGCATCTCACAAAGATTTTGGAAGATTTCTTCTGAATTAACCAATTTTAATACCAATTCCTAGATCTATATCCCTTCATCCTTGGTGTACCTGTCAAATCATGTTTTCAAGGGAAAACCCTGCATGGTATAATATTTTTTTTTTTGTTGCCAAGTGTTTTGGGAAGCCTTCTTCGACAGGCTAGTTCAGTGATGATGCAACACTGCTTGAGAAGTTCTTGATCCATTTCAATTGTTTGACTTGGGGTTCTTAAAGGTCTTTTACTCTACTTTGTGGATTGAGAAGTTTGAAGTGTATTCAATGTTTCGTGCTGAAGTAATGGCGTAGTTTACCACACTCTGTCCATTGTTTGTGTGTGAGAGTAGCTTTTTGGTAGCCCTACCATTGCGCTAGGTTTATGATGATATGATGTTGCTCAACGCAAATTTGAAGCACTTATAAAATTGGTCTCTTTAACGACATCATCTATTCAATCTCTCCTTCATGCTCCCACTCCAACTGGCCAATGAGGGTGTGCTTACGGCAAAGTTGGTGAGCTGGCGGTAGTTTTGCCTCTTGTAGAATACTTATTCCCTCTGTGTACCTGTCAAATCATGGTTCCAAGGGAAAACCCTGCATGGTGGTTAATATTTTCTTTTGAATTTGGGCAAAATGAGACTTGTTTGCCAAATGGCTTAGCCTTCTTCGACAAGCTAGTTCAGTAATGATGCAACACTGCTTGAGAAGTTCTTGATCCATTTCAATTGTTTGACTTGGAGTTCTTAAAAGTCTTTTACTTTGTGGATTGAGAAGTTTGAAGTGTATTCAATGTTGCATGCTGAAGTAATGGTGTAGTTTACCACACTGTCCATTGTGTGTGTGTGAGAGATAAAGTAGCTTTTTGGTAGCCCTAACATTGCGCTAGGTTTATGATGATATGATGTTGCTCAACGCAAATTTGAAGGATTTCTTAATTTGGTCATCAATCGCTCCTCCATACTTCCACTCCAACGTGGCCAATGAGGGTGTGCTCACTGCATCTTTGGTGAGCTGGATGTAGTTTTGCCTCTCGTAGAATAATTTGAAGGATTTCTTAAATTGGTCTTTTTAACGACATCATTTATTCAATCTCTCCTCCATACTTCCACTCCAACTGGCCAATGAGGGTGTGCTTATTGCATCTTTGGTGAGCTGGATGTAGTTTTGCCTCTTGTAGAATACTTATTTCTGCTGGGAAAAATAGCAAGCGTTTGCTAGAGCCCAATGTATTAGTTATTTTGTCTATTTTGTGAATCCTTGTTTTATTGTAGTTTCCCTTCTATAAAGCAAGCAACGTCACCATGGCCTTTGTGATTGTCTGTTGCCTTATTATAAGCTGCCATATCTTGAACCTTGGTAGCATTCGATGCTGCAACCCTCGTGCTTAACGAATTCAACTAAGATTATCATTAGCATTTGCCGACCTTACATGAGTTTTTTTGCCGACCTTACATAAGTTTTTTTAACCCGTGTTGGTGAGCAAAATGGTAATCTTTCCATATTATTATATGGACGGTTCTATGATATTCAGTAGACCTGTCACATGATTTCTTAATTTGGTCATCAATCGCTCCTCCATACTTCCACTCCAACGTGGCCAATGAGGGTGTGCTCACTGCATCTTTGGTGAGCTGGATGTAGTTTTGCCTCTCGTAGAATAATTTGAAGGATTTCTTAAATTGGTCTTTTTAACGACATCATTTATTCAATCTCTCCTCCATACTTCCACTCCAACTGGCCAATGAGGGTGTGCTTATTGCATCTTTGGTGAGCTGGATGTAGTTTTGCCTCTTGTAGAATACTTATTTCTGCTGGGAAAAATAGCAAGCGTTTGCTAGAGCCCTATGTATTAGTTATTTTGTCTATTTTGTGAATCCTTGTTTTATTGTAGTTTCCCTTCTATAAAGCAAGCAACGTCACCATGGCCTTTGTGATTGTCTGTTGCCTTATTATAAGCTGCCATATCTTGAACCTTGGTAGCATTCGATGCTGCAACCCTCGTGCTTAACGAATTCAACTAAGATTATCATTAGCATTTGCCGACCTTACATGAGTTTTTTTGCCGACCTTACATAAGTTTTTTTAACCCGTGTTGGTGAGCAAAATGGTAATCTTTCCATATTATTATATGGACGGTTCTATGATATTCAGTAGACCTGTCACATGAATATGGTCACCATCCTTTTGGTCGAAGAAGTATATAACATTATTAGTAAATAACCGTAACAAATGTTTGACCTTTGCCTAGATATTTGATATAGACACAGGTTTCATAGATGCAGTTTTCAATTAAGCGATGGTTTTGGTTTTTTTCACCAAAATTCAGTGATATGTAACTATAATTTTGGGTGATTTTTTGATATTTAAAATGTATTTTTGAAGGCATAAATGGATTGAGCGCTGGAAAATGATATAATTTTGGGTGAGATTGTGATTTCTTGATATTGAAAATATATTTTTGAATGCATAAATGAATTGAGTGCCCTGAGAAATCTCAGGCCTTTACATTATACAAAAATCACACAATGTACAATGCAAACTTCAGATTTTAAGAAAAAATGGTCTAACCCTTAAAATTTTACAAATTACACTGCTCAAATTTAAGATTTCAAGAAAAAATTACCGGACTATGGGCAGCCAAACCAACTTTGCTTTAGATATAAACGTTTCTTTAAGAGGGTTCTTTATTTGAACACTCTATTTCAAATCTCGTATTTTGGGTATAGCCATTGTAGAAACTTTGGCCATTTTATTAAACATCATGTTTCTTAACAATATTCTTGAACAATTGCGAGAACAATGTTGTAAAATTTGGACTTCGGATTGAGGGTTAACTCTTTGTTGATTCATGACTAATTAATTTGAATTTAATTACATAGATAAAGTAAATATAAGGTCTTTAGCATTAATATTGGGCTTTTAAGGTCTTTAGCATTAATATTGGGCTTTTAGGAACATTTAGCACTGTAATAATAGTTGAACATGTCATCTAAGGTGGGGTGCACCCATAGTTTTAAAATTTGGCGGATTCGAAACGTAAACAGCCGAGTTGATCTGTTTCATTGCCCAAAAATGTGACTCGGTGGAGGAAACGGTTCGGGAGGCCTAGTCAGTCATGACTCGGTCGAGTCATGACAGACTCGGCCAACTCGACCGTTTTTGTATTGACTCGGCTGAGTCATAACCAACGACCCGTAACCCCATCAAAACAGTGATTTGACATTTTTTTAATGAAATTTTGAGGTGTTTGCTGATTGGTTTGGACTTCAATGTGTTTTATGTATTAGTTAAATGTTATTTGTGGTCCATTTTCCCCTCTCAAACCTTATTTAACACAGTCAAATGCTCTCATTCTTTCACAGCTATCTCATGCATTTGAGTGTGAACTTCTTTGAGAGTTAGTGAGCAGTTCTTGAGCTTGTTTTTGGAGCAGCAGTGAAGAGTTTTGGGCAAGCATTGTAGCTGGAGTGAGGAGCTTCTTGGGTAGCCATTTGGAGCAGCATTGAGGCGCTGATTTTTGGAGCAAGCTTGAGGAGGCAGTTTGTGCCTGGAGGTTTTTTTTTCACCTCTATAAATCTGTTTTTGCTTATTAAATTTTAGGTGCATATCTATAAATCCTAGAGAGTGTTTTTGGTCAAAGAAATGAACATTGAATCAATTTTATTTTTATTTTTATTTTATTTTTTGTTTTTTTGTTGTTTTTGTTGTTGTTTTGTTATCTTTTTCTTTTTTATATTCTTTCTTGGTTGTTCAATTTAGATTGTTTGCTTTTATTTCCTAGTCAAAAAATAGCACATAGAGTGAGAGATCTTGTTTGGGCATATGTTGAAATGGTCGATAGTCAAATGCAATGCAAATTTTCCCATAGGAAAATTAAACAATGTTTTGGAGGCATTAATAGGTTGAAACAACACTTGCCAGAGATTAGTGGCAAAATTACTCTATGTACCTCACCAGAAATTGAGAAGATTAGGAAGCAATTGTTGGCCAGCTTTGTGAAATTTAAAAAAGATAAGGCTAGGCAAAGAGAAATAGAGGCTGAAATTAGGAGGAAGAGGGAGATACAAAAAATGACGGCTACCAACCCCAATTATGATTTTGAGGGTTCTTCTATCCCTCAAACTGATACATCCAACCCTTTCTGATATGTTCTTCCCTCTTTTGGTTTTGTTCAAGATAAGGGAAAGGGTAGAATGAAAATGGTGATGTGACTATCAAAAGTTATTTCACTCCCTCCTTTCCATCAGATGCACATGGTCCTTAAGTTAGTAAAAGTCAAATGTAGCCCACTTTAAATGACCATTGGAAGAAAGAATTGAGGGACACTGCTTGTGAGTACATAGCTAGATGGTGGCATGACGCTGATATTCCCTTTAATGTTGCTCGTTCACCATATTATGAGCCTATGTTTGATACCATACATGCTGCTGGGAAAGGCTTCAAAGGCCCTACTATGCATGAGCTAAGGGGGTGTCCTTTGCAGAAAGAAATTCAATCCATTAATGAGTATTTGAAAGAGTTCGAGGACTCATGGGCAAGAACAGGATGTACCATCATGTCAGAGGCATGAGCTGATCAAAGAAAGCGTACCATCATAAAATTTCTTGTCTTCTGCCCACGGGGAACCATGTTTTTAAAAACAGTTGATGCATTTGATAAGGTAAAAGATGGCCACTTGTTTCAGCTATTGGATCAAGTCGTTGAGGAGGTGGGGGTGGCTAATGTTGTTCAAGTCATCACAGATAATGCCTTTAACTATGTTCTTGCTGGTAAACTGTTAGAGGAAAAACACAAGACCATCTTTTGGACCCCATATGCTGCACATTGCATAGATCTCATGCTTAAGGATAATGGAAAAATAGATTGGGTCAAAAACACTATAGATCATGCCAAAAGCATAACAAAATTTATCTACAATCATACATTGATTTTGAGCCTTATGAGGAAACACATTGGGGACAAGGATATTATTAGCCCTGCCATCACTAGATTTGCTACTCATTTTTTGACATTGCAATCTATGCTTTCCCAACATAGAAACTTGCAAAAGATGTTTTTCAGTGATGAATGGAATCAAAGCAATTGGTCTAACAAACCGGAAGACAGAATTGAAAAATAAAGTCCATGAAGAAACTTTTTGGAGAAAGGCAACAGAGATTGTGAAGCTTGCTGAGCCACTAGTTAAGGTGTTGCGGTTGGTGGATGGGGAAAGGTTGGCTATGAGCTTCATTTATGAGGCTATGGATCAAGCAAAGGAGCAAATAAAGACGGTATACAAGGATAGAGTGGCAAAGTATGGGCCCATTTGGGCAATTATTGATGAAAGATGGAACAATCAACTCCATCGCCCTATACATGCAGTTGGGTATTTTTTGAACCCACGTTATCATTATAAAGCTAAGGAGTCAGGAGCTTTGAGGGGAGAGGTTAGAGGTGGAATGATTGATTGCATTGATCGCATGATCCCATTGGAGTTTGATCAGCTGGATATATATCGACATGTCACAACCTTCAACAATGCCTTGGGTACCTTTGGGAAGAACCTAGCAAAGATTACAAGAGAAGCAGATGAGCCAGGTAAACAAAAATTTCAATTTTCAAATTCTTAATAGTTTTACTTTTTTTTTTTTTTAAATTTTGTTGAATCGTTTATAATTTGAAAGTTAGATATAATTTGTAATTTTGTTGAACTAACTCATTACACTCCTATGTTTTTTGCAGCACAATGGTGGGAGGCCTTTGGTGGTCATTGTCCTGAATTGCAAAGGTTTGCAATTCGTATTTCGAGTCAAACTTATAGTGCAACTGGATGTGAGCGCAATTGGTCTGTCTTTGAGAGGATTCACACAAAGAGGAGAAACCGTTTGGATAAAAAATGGTTAAATGATCTAGTTTATGTCCAATACAACCTCCGGCTCAGACGAAACCAATGTTGAACAAAAGACCTGATTCAGATCTCATTGTGTTGGAAGACATTGATCCAACATCAGATTGGGTAGTGGAGAGTCGTCCAATAGAGTTTGATCCTGATGAGGATCTTGATTTAGATTTAGATATTGAGACATCAATTGAACTTGAACATGCTGTTCAGTTGAATGTAGATCCCGATCCACCAGCCTCAGTCTCACAGCCAGCAAGGACTCCAGTTGTAGGTGCTTCCTCTGCTCAGCCACGATAGAAGCGCAACCGCATATTTACTCTATCTCAGCTTGCTTCTGCTACAGTTGCACAACCTGCTAGTGGTACCACTTCTACAACTGCAGTTGGAGATGATGATGATGAGGAGGAGCCATGGGGCCCCTTGTCTGACTCTGATGATCATCCAGAGATTGATCGACATGATTTTGGCTCCTCTGGCAGTAGCTACTAGCCAGTAGTACTAGTATTGGAGTCTGGTCACAATTTATTTTTGTTGTAGAGGCCATTTCTAGCCTCCTTGGTTATGTGTTTTTTGTTTTGAGTCTTTGATCATGTATGACAGTTGACTATGTATTGCCATTGTACAGTGCACTAGGTGCCATTTTGATATAATGGATTGGTTCATGACCCTACTTTGATTATATGTTGTCTTCCATCTATATTATAACGCTGTGTATTTGGAAACATGAATGGACATCTTTAAAATTATGTTTTTTTATTAAAAAAATAAATATTTAATGTATTTTTTACAACGACCGAGTCATTGAAATCGAGCTGGCCGAGTCGATACCGAGTCCGAGTTGGAGTCGGAGTCGATCCTCGACTGAGTCGGAGTCGAAGTTTTAAAACATTAGGTGCACCTCCACATTTTCCATGTATTTTTGTGTAGAAATTTCAAAATATGTAACCCCAACCCAGTGTCAAAAGTTTTGCATAGAGTTTAATGCCCATAGCTCCATATGTCAGTGGATATATACATTTTTCATGCAAATTATAATCAAACATTATAGGGCCATACTATTTTCACAATTTTTTACACAACTATTTTTGGCGTAATGATGACCTTAGAAAAAACCACATGGGAAAAACCAGTGAGGAGGATTTTATTAGTTGCTTCTCCAGAAAATTATTACATCAATAATTACAATAAATTGTACTTATCTTTCCCTTGGAAAGAGTGCCTTTGTCGGTCCTCAAGTTTTGGGCCATAGACTATCCTTTTTTTGCTAAAAATATTAGACCTTTGTTCAACCTTTTATGCTTAGAAAAATGAGCCTATGATTGACTATATTTTCCTGGAAATTTGAGCTGCTAATTTGACTTTGATTGCCTTGTAACTTGGGCTAATTTAACCTTTAATTAATCCACAAACCTCATTGAAATCAGCATTGATAGGCCTACAATTATTTCCTTGAATTTTGTGTTGCTTGACACTAACACAATCTTGAAATACTTTGTTATCGCTATAAGAAATCACCTTGAAATTTGTTCAGAGGGTTGACTTGTTGCTTAGTAATGTGTGCAAGGTGTTTGTTACTTCTCTACCACAAAAAGATCCACAAACATTCCCTCATTCAAGCTTTGAAATGTGTGCTGAAGTATACTCATTGTCTTTTAGAAATTCGTGCCCTTTCCTCCCTAAACTTAGCTTCCTAGGAATTCATGCCCACTGTAGCAAGTGATTTTTTTGTTGTAAAAGCCTTTCTCCTTTAGCCATTCTCCTCCTCTTCCTTTGCTCTCCTCTTCGCCAAATGCACATGAAGAGTGAGAGAGCTTCCCACCTTTTTCTTGTGTTTTAGCTCTCATTAGATAGGTGAGCCTTAATCCCTTTTTATCAAGCGCTGAGATATCTCAACCCTCTAGATCAATGTTGGAGATCATTCCCTCATTTGAACCCCTTTTTATGTGGTTCCCCTTGTTAATGACTCCCTAGTCACTTTATAACTTTATATTTGTACCATGTAATTTTTCTCCACTTAAAGTCAACGTAAAATTATAAAGTGACTTTAATATTAAAAAGTACATAGTATATAAAATACCACATAAAGTGACTTTATAACATAACTTTACTATAGCACATAAAGTCACATGCTAAAAAGGTGTTTTCTTAGGCAAAATGAGAAATGCATTAGGAAACTCCTCTTTGGTACCTCTTTCTTCAACACTTCCTCTTATTGAAGGTGTTTCTCACCACTCCCAACTTGCCTTTGAAATATATATGCTTGCCCCCATGGTAATGACTTGGTGAGAATATCTGCAACTTGCTCCTCAGTGGATATATACTTAAGCTCCACTATTCTCTAAACCCAATCCTTGATGGAGTGGTACATATCTCTATGTGCTTGGACTAGTCATGGAATACCAGATTAGTCATGAAATGCCAAATTCTTTATAAGTTTAATGCAACTTTGATTATTATAGTATATCGTAGTTGGTCTTAGTCTCTGACCAAATAAGCCACATCATCTTGCGAAGCTTCGTGCTAAACCATGACACCATTGCTGAAGCCAACATGAAATGACATCCAAAAGTATTCTTTCATTCACTAGCACTACTTGTCCAATTTGAGTTTGTACAACCTGTGAACTTGACTCCATCTCCCTAGATATAGTCTAGACCATATTCGACTGTGCCTTGTAGGGACCACAACTCATGTTTCCTAGCCACTTACTGCATTCTCCGGGGCTCCATCATAAACTTACTCAATATTTTGATTGGGAAACAAATATCCGATTTAGTGTTGACCAGTATACATCAATGAATCGATCAATTAACAATATAAAGTGGGGTTCACCAACTCAGAATATGAAGCATGCAACTTCTTCCAATTGGTGATCATCAGAGTAGCCATAGGCTTGCAATCCTCATATGGAAACTCCTTAGTATGTCTCTTGCATATCTACCCTGGGCCACGAAGATATGCCCATCCTCTTGCGAAACCTCTAACCCCAAAAGGTAATGCATCAATACCATATTGGTCATGTCAAACTTTGAAGCAAGGTCCCTTTTGCAGTGCTTGGTGAACCTCTCCTCGCTTGTAATAAACAAGTCATCCACATACATAACCAAAATAAGTGGATCGTCACTAATGATGCTAAAGTATAGGTTTGGATTTGCATTACTTTTCTAGAAACCCATCTGCTGCAAGTAGGCATTTATCCCTTTGTATACCGTGCTCTTGGTGCTTGCTTTAGTCCATTATGAAACTCTCTCCCATGCACCTCAAAGCCCTGTGGTTGCTTAATGTACACCTCCTCTTGTTTGACCCCATTGAGAAATGCAATATTCACATCCATTTGGTGAATCTTTTAATCCATCTCAATTGCTATGGAAATCACTGCTCTAATAGAGGTATAATGAACAACTGGTGTGAACTTCTCCATGTTGCCATAAAGTCTCAACACAATACAAATATAAACATAAACACAAAGATGCAACATGAATAAATCTCATTTCATTAATATCAAAGCACTGAAAGATGCTTACATACAAAATGGAAAGAAACTAGCTAGAGTGATGGTAGCTTATCTCTAAGAAGAGATGTGGTGGCTACATGCCTCTGAAATGTGTTACAATGAGACTCGAAGGCCTATTTATTATTGAGAAACAATGGAAAACTCTAAACATCCAAAAACATAACCCTAGGAGATGAAACATAAAAATTGTGGACTCCATTGAGGTAAATTGGTACATCAACTTCTCGGGGTCGTAAATTTGACATATGATCTCTGTTTGATGTGCACGATACCTTGTTAGAAAGATCTATCCGATGATTACAACTTTCGTTTGCAAGCGCAAGTAAAAGATTCACATTGCCTGTTTTCCAAAAAAACATTGTTTAGGGCCTCAAAACAGCGCCTGGAATTCAAGATTTGAAAAACTGCCAAAAATAGTAACTTGTGCTACAATTACGGAAACTAAAACAAATAATGGTACAATGGTGGGGGTCCAAGTGGAATAAGCGGGTCGCCACTGATATCCACTTGGATCAAAGATATAGACTATGGTTATAAAAAAGTCCTACTTCACAATCAAATTTATTTATTTTTTATTCTTTCAATTTTTATTTAATATTTTAGATTTAGGCTTTATTAATTTATTTTTAGTATTAATTACATTTTATAATGATGAATTTAAATCAATTTGTCAATATTTTATTATTTCTATTTCATTTATGATTTATGAATGAATATATTTCCTCATTAAATCTACATTATTTTAATATCATTTATAAAATTGAATTTAATATTATTTTATTGTTTAGTATTTATATTGCGGAGTGATGAATTTGCATGGGATAAATTGTTTTTATTTTAAATAATGAGTGATTTGTTTTAGTGAAGTCTTGTTATTGGAAGGAAAAATTACATGTTTACGAGGAGTGACAAAATGTTTATCTCCTTTGGATCATAACTTTAAATTAATACTCTCTCTTGGCTTAATTTCATTACATACATCCCTAAATCATATACCTTTTGAAAATTGAATGTGTATAGTTTTTTTTTTTGTTTTTTTTTTTTGCTTAAGCAAGAGATGATCATTCTATTGACTTAGAAAAGAAAATAAATTACAAAGGTTACAACAAGCGCGCAGAGGCGCAAACCCCCACAAAGGAAGAGGGATAAATACACAACGTGCCCGAAAAAACTCGCCCAAAGGAAAATTAAAACCAAGGCCAAGACAACCCTAGAACCTTAAGCATGCATGTGGACCCATCGTTGATCTATCTCCTTTTGATCCGGCGGACTAAAACCAAAACGCGTGGAGCAGTAGCCCACGGAAAAACCCCTAAATTGCTCGACCAATGCTGGCCGTCGATCTTCTCCCTCTGATCCTACGGCTAGTGTCCATATTGCGCAGCTTAAAAACACGATATACTGTGCGATGAGGGAGGTATTCCTTTCCCGTCCCTCGCCACATGCTGCTCACTAAGTGGCATCGTTGGCTTTCCATGTAAACCATCTTTTGTTTTGAGGGCCCCTGATGAAGGTGGTAAACCATAAGCGGTTTTGACCTTCCGGACCCACAAACTTGCACAAAAAACTATGGCTGTTGATCTCCCCCCTCTAGATCTGACGACCACTATAAACATCGCTCCGCTGATAAGCTTGAGGAATACCGCGCGATGAGGGCAATATTCTCTCTTCTTCCCCCACCATGCGTCGCTTGCTAAGTGGCATCGCTTACCATCCGGGAAAACCGCTTCCGGGTCAAGGGGCGCCCGATGCGGGTGGCTTCTCTCGAGCAGTTTTTGCTTCTGGTTCCCAGATCCTCTGTCCTCCAATGTGTTACATGAGGACGACATGCCCAGAAGGGTCACCTCGTGCATGGAATGTCCTTCATGGTAGCCCATTTCCTCATAATTTTTTCCTTTTGAGCAGAAATCCTCTGGCCCGATTACTGTCTTTGTCTAGGATTCCTGTGAGAACTTACATTGCTCAGCCTCTGAGAAATGCTTAAGCTTCATTGACATGAAGTGAAATATTGTCTCTTGTTTGTCGCTGAGGGCCCGCGCTAAGCTTATCTCTCATTTTGTCATCCGTTACCTCCTCCCACCAACAACACATGTCGGTAAACTTGCTTCTAACCCCCTCATTGGCAAGCCAATCCACCACTTTGTTGGCTTCCCTGCGAACATGCACAAAACTAAGAGTTCTTAGAATTCTTAGGTGTGATTGAATTCTTTGGTAGACTTGTAGAAGCCTCTAGTGACTTGAGATTTTCTCAGGTGCTGCTCCTACGCTTATCCGCTTGACCGAATTAATTACTAACTCTGAGTCAGCCTCAATGATGACATTATGAATGTTGTGTTTGAGCAATATTTCATAGCTCCATCGCCATGAGCCTAGCCATATTGTTGGTTGCCTTAACTGTAGAAAATGACCTGTATGTTTCCATCCTCATCTCTCATGACCCCTCCATAACCTGCTTCTCCAAGATTTCCTTTTGAGGCTCCATCTATGTTAAGTTTTAAAAAACCTTGAGAAGGGGGTTTCCAGAAAGCCTTACCTTCTGAGGTATTCTTGTTGATCTGCAAAGGACACTGGGGGAGATGAACCTTAAGCTCCAACTTTTCCAGGATTCTAGCCTCTCTATGTCCTATGGGTTTTCCAGTAGAAACATCCCGCAGGGTGTGGACAGTTTCCTTGAGTTATTTGAGGATTAGCTTTAGGATGCTGCTCACCGAGCCTGTTTTGTCTTTGAAAATCCTGTTGTTGCACTCCTTCTGTACATTCTAGTTTAAGAACCCTGGAGTCAACGCTCAGGCTGAGTTTATTGCATCATTATTTAAAAAAAATTTCCGTCAGTTTTTTAGCGTAGCAATGATGTCATCTTCATTCCTGTCTATTTGCTCGAAGACATCTGTAACCCAGTTCCATAGTGTGGCAGTGTAGGAGCATTTGTTGAGGAGATGATTTGTGGTTTCTTCCTATTGTCCACACAGGTGACATCTTGAGGGGCCAACAAAGCCTCTTTTTCTTAGATTATCCCATGTCAGAATCTTGCCTTGATGAACCAGCCACTTGAACAGTTTGACCTTCATCCAATGAGGGTTATCCCAGAGTTCTTTCCAAGCCTTGTCAGTGCTTGGAAGGTTAAGCCCTGTGGCTATTCTTTTGGCCTCTTTAAGGGTGAAGAGACCTGCCTTGTTCTTTCCCCATCTTAATTGATCATCCGAGGTTGAGATTAAGATTTGCCTTTTTTCCAAAAGGCCTTTGAGGGTTGTAGCTTGAGTATTCAACATGCTCATCTCATTGTAAACTGGAAGCTTCCAAATTCTCCATTTTCCATTGTTCCTTGATTTATCCAAAAAGTCACTAACCCTCCTTAATCCTTTGCTGATGGCCTCTGTTTGGGTGCTAGCTAAATCCTCATTACTGAGATTGCCCTCCTGTTGCCAATTGTCCTTCTAGAACTAGGCCAAATTTTCGCTTTTGATCTCCCAGAAACTATGTTATTGAACTAGGGCTCTGTTCTCCTAGGCCCTGTTCCAAACTTGAGAACCTTTTACTTGTCCTGTCATTCTTATGAGGTTCGTGTCCTGCCAATTCATTGCATACTTTTGTTTCCATAGTTTTGCCCAGGGGGATTGTATTTCCTTTAGCCATCTCCACCAAACTTTAGCTCCCAGAACTCTGTTTAGAATTCCTGGGTCATGTAGAACCAAGCCTCCATGGGATTTAGGTTTGCATACCTTTTCCCATGCCACCAGGGTCCATTTCTTCTTTTCTTCACCTTTCCCCCAGAGAAAGTCTCTTTGAATGTTTCTTATTTGAATACTGACCCCAGTTGGTGCCAGAATGGCTGATTGCATATAGATAGGGATGGTTTGGAGGATAGTCTTAGTGAGAATCATCCTTCTTGCTAGATTTAGGGCTTTGTTTGTCCACCTACTGATTTTGTCTTTCAATTTATTTAAAATAGGCTCCCAGATGTCCTTGTGCAACAATTTATTAGTGAGGGGAACTCCTAGATACTTCGAGGGCAATGAATCTCTTTGAAAGCCCAAAATTATGGACAGATTTATTTGAATCAAAATATTAGTATTGAAAAAGAAAATCTTTGATTTAGTAAGACTTACCTTAGTACCTACTGCCATAGTAAACTCATGCAAAATTAACTTGAATGCTTTGGCTTCCTTGACTGTAGGTGTGCCTTGAAGCATAATGTCATCCACAAATTGTTGATGTGTCACCATGTCCCCTCCTTGAGTGAGTCTCAGACCTTGAATTCTTCCTTCCTCCTTAGCAGTTCTGATTGCTCTACCTAACCCTTCCATCATTAAGATGAAAAGGAAAGGGGAAAGAGGATCACCTTGCCTAAGACCTCTTGTAGGCTTGAAGGGTTTTGAGGGAGAGCCATTGAGAAGAATTGAACATCTAGCAGTGGTAACAAGAGCCATGACCCACTTAATCCAATCATAGTCAAAGCCATATGCTTTAGTACTGCTCTTATGTATGTCCAACTAAGTTTATCATAGGCTTTCGCTATGTCTAGCTGAATTATCATCCCTGCCTGCTTATTGGTGATGAGTGAATGAACCACTTCATGTGCTTGAATTATGTTATCCATAATTTGTCTCCCTTCCACATAGCCCGTTTGCTCCTCAGACACCAGGGTGGGGAGGAGAGGTTTGAGTCTGTTGGCAATTACTTAGGATATTATTTTGTACACCACATTGCATAATGCTATAGGTCTAAATCTGTCCGGAGAGGTGGCCTTTTCCTGTTTGGGGATTAAGGCTATGAAAGATTCATTCACTGCCCTAAAGACTTTTTTAGATTTGCGTGAGTCTTCTACTACCTCCAGAATATCATGCTTTACAATCCTCCAGCATGTCTTGAAAAAGTCCACATTGAAGCCATCCGGGCTTGGAGCTTTCCCATTGTGCATCTTTGTGATGGCTTCCTCAAGCTCTTCCTCTGTCATTAGTTTGTTAAGATTGTAATTGTCTTCTCTGGAGACCAGTTTAAGAATGTATTGTGTAAATTTTTCAGTAAACTATGATCTATCTGTTGTAGTTTCCTCAGCAATATTTTGAAAATGCTGAACTAGAACCTCTTCCATCTCTTCATGAGTGTGTCTTTCTACACCATGATGATCTGTAAGTTTCACATCTCTGCTGTTGTTTTTGTGAGCTATGGTGGATATGTGAAAGAATTTGGTGTTTCGCTCCCCTTCCTTAATCCATTAGACTCTAGATTTCTGTCTCTAGAATATTTCCTCTTGTAGACCTCTGTTTTCCCATTCATGCTGAAGTGACTTTGCTATCTCTTTCCTCTCCTCTGTGTACCCTTTTGTGATAAGAATTTGATTTATTTCCTTTAGTTTCTTTTCCACTTCTCCTTTAGCTTTGAAGATGTTACCAAATTCATTTTTATTCCACTCTTTGAGTCTGCCTTTAATGTGTTTGAGCCTGTGATGTAGAAGGAACATCTTTGTACCTTGCAGGTGTAGCTCTTCTTTCCACCATTTTTCAACGTTGTGAGGAAATCTGAGTGTGTGAGCCAAACGTTCTCAAACCTGAAGGGGCTATTCCTTTGTTTACCAATTAGAGAAGCTTCCAATTAGATGGGCGAGTGGTCTGAACCTCCAAAAGGAAGGATGAACACTATCAGGCCACTCCCCATGAGTAGAAGTTCCTCTGAGATAATAAATCTGTCTAATTTTGAGGCTACTTGGGTGGAGCCACCTCTTTTGTTATTCCAAGTGAAAATAGCATTGCTAGTGTCCATATCAACTAATTTCATATTGGTGAGAAAGTTTTGGAAGGCAACTGAATCACTACCAAGTGTTCTAGTTCCCCCTTTCTTCTTCGTGAGTGATTTTATCATGTTAAAATCTCCCCCTAGAATCTAGGGTAAAGCTTCATCTCTTTTTCATATCTTCCAATGTAGTGAGAAGCTGAAGTTTGTCCTCCACTGGTTGAGGACCATAGACATTGGTGATCATGTAACATTGCCTGTCACCTACAGGTTGGATAATCGAGGAGCGGTGGTGTCTGGATGCCTCCGCGTCAATCATACCAAATTTCTGCGGATCCGATAGAGTGACAATGCCACCAGCAGATTTATTTACCTTGACCTCAAGTTATTCATATCTATTTAGCCATTTGCTATGTTTTTCTCTGACCTTCTCCACTGAGCATTTGGTTTCCTGTATAAACAATATGTTAGGTTTTTCCTCTTCGATCCTATTGCTTAGATTCCTCTATTTTCTTCTACTCCCTAGTCCTCTAATGTTCCAGGTTGTGATCTTCATTGAGGTAAGGTTTTGAAGGAGTAATTGGAAAGGTCTCTCATCCTTTCTGAGTCAATCATGAGTTTGCCACACTCTAGCATCAATTCTTTCTGTCTCTTTCTTCCTCTCTTCTTGCTTGGGTTTTTTTGCCAATTTTCCCGTTATTAACCCTATTGAGGAAACCCCTTTGTTTTCCTGGTTGTCATGTCCTCTTTTGACTCCTACAACTTTTTGGTGTAACTTGTTAAGGAATATCTGTTGTACCTTGTCTACTTCCTCCTGTGGTAGGGAGTTTATTTCCAGGTTTTCTCCTTGTTCTAGTAACTTTTCTAGCTCTAGGTTCTCTCTTTCCAGGATCTCAGTAAGTCTTGGTCCTCTGTACCACTTTCACTTTGAGTCATTTCATGGTCTTTTTCTGTTTCCATGGTACTCAGTGGGTTTGTTGTGTGTTCATTCTGTTCCTGTGTGAACTCCATGCTGGTCTCTTGTCCTTTCCCTCTTTCTA
This sequence comes from Pinus taeda, assembly GCA_000404065.3. Classification (NCBI taxonomy): domain Eukaryota; kingdom Viridiplantae; phylum Streptophyta; class Pinopsida; order Pinales; family Pinaceae; genus Pinus; species Pinus taeda. The sequence goes on along the minus strand of APFE030124984.1, from coordinate 220,753 downwards.
CCTGATTCTCCATTTTCCTTTGATTGCCCTCAACTTCTTCTCTTTCTTCTAAGATCTCAAATCTGTTGTGACTTCTTGTTTTGTTATCATTGAGATTCTTTTGTATCTTCCTTCTCCCTCCTTTCCCTTTCCCTCCCACTTTAGTAAAACTTGTATGGTCTTTTTCTTTACTAGTGCTTATATGTTCCTCATTTTTATTAAGAAGACAATCTCTGAATAGGTGTCCATGCTCATGACATTTATGAAATCTGAACGAGATATGCTCATAGTCAACTGTTTGAACCCATTTGTCATCATAGAATTCTAGAATGACCTCATCTGGAAGAGCTCCTGATAGGTCCATTTCCACAAATATACGGCCATAGGAGATATACTTACCTCATAGTGTTGCCTATGAAATCTTTAAAAAATGACCTAATTTATTTCCTATAGCTTTTAAAGACTCCGGAATCCAATAATCTAGAGGTAAGGAGTAGAGTCTAATCCATACTGGTACCGATGTGAATGTTTCTCGCTCCGGCACAAAGTTCATTGTCCATGGCTGCATATATAGACCACTTGTCGCATAGAAGTATGGTCTTCCTTCAAAAATCCTATCTCTGTCCTCCATGTTCGTGAACATCACTATGAAGAAACCTTTGGATCCAAGATGTATATTTAACTCCCTTTTGGTTTCTAGTTGTATTTTATCTAAGTGTACAATGCTTTCTCTGTTGGCCAGATTCCCATAAACTTGCATATTATATCATAGTTTGCCATATGATCCCTGTGCTCTTGCAGGGCAGGATCATTCAATATTACCTGCGATTTAGTGTTGGTCTTGGGTTTACAGGGCCCCATCTTGGTTCGATTCTCTGTTCCCTGACCTCTGTCTTCTTCTTTCTCCTCTTGTCGGTCTTCCTCGTGGGTCTCTTGCTCTGCATGAGTATTGCTACCTTCCGCCTTCCAGGTTTTAGTATTTTTTGTCGTGTCCTCTGAGGAGTGTAGAGGCTTTTTATTTTTCCCTACCCTTCCTTTGTTTGAAACTACATCACTATAGGAGGGAGTGGAGCTCCCTCTTCCCTACGATTCCATGGTTACCTGTTTACCTTTGTCACTTCTTTTGTTAAACCCTAGAACCAGGTCTTCTTCCTCCGTTGCCTAAATCTATCATGACCACTTGGCATTTCATTCTCAATCAAGAATGTGTATAGTTTATAAAAGATATTCTTAAAACCAGATACTTTTGCTGGCATTTACAAGAAAAAAGAATTCCAAAGCCAAGGCCAATCATATGGAATTATTACTTCTACTTTAGGTTCTACCCAATTTAGGTCTTAGGATCCAACTGTTGTGTTGCATGCACAAAGTTTGCATAAGACACTCTGTTTTTAGGATTTCCAACTCGTATCTTTGCCTACATATCTCCTCTATTTTCAATTCTAGCTCTTGTATTTTATTTCCCCGATACATGATGTTTTCCATCATTGATTCCATTTGACATGTGAGAATTTCCACTGCCTAAGAAGAATGATAATTTCCACCTGGTTTGAGGCCTCCACTCTTTCCAATTCCATTCCTATGCTCTTGTCATTGATGGGTTTATTTTCCATTGCGTTGGACATGTACAATTATGAGTGGTTTGCAAATCTTTTTTTGAGGGTGAGCACAGTTACAACAACAACTACCGATTCTCCCATTTTCTTGTAGGTGTGGGTTATGTTAGGCCTATGATGAAGACGTGAACCTGCAATGTCCATTTTTGGTTGTTGTATGGTTCAAAGTGTTCAATATATTGAATATAAGATCTTCTTGGGATAGGACAGACATAGGGGAATGTTTAAGGCTATGGTTTATATAGTATAAGACACATAAGGCTTTGCCTTTTTATGTCCTATGGGGAATATGGCGAGTTACAAACAACAATATATTTGAGCAAGAGAAGCTTGATGTGAGTAACACACACACAAAGATTTCAACATACTTTATGGAGATTGGTATACTTGAGGAAAATCCTCCTAAAAGCAATTGATGCCCAAAGGATATCTGGGCTAATTATCTAGTTGGATTTTTTGAACAACCTCATCATTTAAGTCATGTGGTAGTGGGATGGTCATATACTTGAGGCCTAGAAATTTCTATCGCTTCCATTAGTTTAGCAGCAAAGGCTCAAACACTAGAGTGAAGCTTCTTGCCATGTGGGGGGTCATTTATTGCTCCAAATGGCTTGGCCTTGAGGAAATTGACATGTTTAGAGACTCAAACGTGGTTATGGAGTGGGTAATTTTGAGACTTAAGTTAGAGACTACTTAGCTCACATACTGGAGGGACATGACCATATTGTTGATTAAAGACTTTAGAAGGGTCACCATTTCCCATATTTATAGAGTCCAAAACAATGAGGTAGATATATTGTCTAACGAAGGACGCAACATAGAGCTAGGGATGATTAGATTCTATGCTTTCAAAAATGGCTGTTTCCAAAGGTATGGAAACATCATGATACGATGGGACAACATGCCTCTCAGGTTTTATTTGAGGTTTTCCTTTTTTTCAATAGAAAAAACAAACTCATTTCATCACTAAAATAAGTTTACATAATCATGTCTCTGTAACCTGATGACCCAGATTCATTCATAACAATGTACAAAATGTACGAAATAAATACCAAAGCCAAAACAGGGGTGTGAAAATGCCCATCTACATTCCATTTTACACCAAAATAAAGCAGACCAAAAAGTTAAAAGCCAACATAGTCCAGAGGAACAACTTCCTCAAATCACCTAATCACCTTGAGAAAATATCACATTAGACCACGGGCTAGTCAGGGGGATATCGATAAAAAACTCCTCCAAAAAAGAACTAAAGGATCATCATCAAATACAGATCCAAAAAATAAGAAGAGAAAAATAAAATAAAATCGTTCCATGCTAGGAATCAAAGGTCCCCAATCCACAAACAACACCATTGATAAGCTATTTGGAATGCATCAAACTTCGTTGAAGGAAAATCCTGCATATGGAGAGGGCATCTGCCATTGAATTCTGCTTCCGATATACATGTTGGAAGAAGATGTCAATAAAGGATGTTAACAAGAACTTGATATTTTGCATCCAATGAAATAAGGATGGAACCTCAAGAGAGTTCTAGCTCTGTACCCACTTGATGATTTTTTTGGAGTCGCCTATTGAAGAATCTAGGGCAATTGGAGTTACTGAGATTCTTCTTGACATGATAACTATTTGTGAGGTGTTTTTGATTTTTTTCTTATTAGAACAATCTTTAATATTAGAGTGTGTCTTCTTAGATAATCAAATAGCTATCAAAACAAAAGAGACAAGGACACAAGATGTTGGCTTTCTTCCAGGGCCAAAACCTCTCAGTCTTTGAGAGGAAAACCTGCACAAAATTCTTCTTATAGATATTCCAATTGATGAATACAAAGACCATGACCCTTGACCTATTAGGCCACTCCAAGACCAAGACACCAATCCTCTTCTTTGTCACTGTTGAGATCATCATCATCGCTTAGGCACCATTAAGGCCATTACTATTGCACCACTGATATCATTACTGCTTGCATCACCGAGGCCATCACTGAGATTATTACTGTTGCAACACTGCTCCACCTCCATCAAGATCATTGCTACTCCTTCACATAACACTTGCTTCCACTTCACTATAACAACGAGATATGTATACATAGGAGAGCTGTACTGAGATATTCTTCTTGATCATGACCTTGTAATTGCGTCCTTATTAATATCATGACTGAGACCATGATTATCATTATGCCGAGATGATGGCTGCGTTAGAATGAATGTCGAGATAATGTGTGTTAGTGAGGGATCATCGAGATCCTTATCATCACAATTATGCCGAGAAATTCACTATGTTTTATTCCTGCACAAAGATATTTATTATCACATATATGCCAAGACTACACTTATGTGGAACTCATTCTAAAGCACATAGATGCTTATCCGAAACTGAGAAGCTACACTTATCGAAATTCCTAAGCCACTATACTTATCCAAAAATCCTGAACCACTATTCTTGTCCGAAGTTTCAGAGCTTCCTGCACCCATAAGAAATTACAGAGAGTCCGAGTTTTCTGTGTTTTTTGTGGTGACCCTAGATGGGTTTTTATAGTGGTTACATCTCCATAATAAGCTGTCATGAGTGTGGAAATGATTGTGTCTTTTATTTGAGCCGAAATGACTACTTTTACATCGTTTTGCTGGCCGACTTCTTCAAGAGGATTGTGCTTGTCTTGGAGGGCTGTTCTAGACACTGGGTTGACTCATATGCATTTTATATATGCTCAAGAATAGCTCTTCAACATTTTCTTTGACTCTTTTACTTTCCTATAACACTTCAACACATGCTAGACCTATGCAATGAGCAAGAAACTCATTTTATAATTTACAAAAATTATATTTCTTTTCTTTTACAAGTATACAAATACAAAGATCAAAATTACATTTATGAAGACCGAACCTAGTTACACTTTCTTCAACACTCCCTCTTAACTAGGAAGGTATTCATAATGGTACTTGGTCATTCTCAATCTGAAGAATTTCTCATAAGAAGAACTAGATTGATAACCCATCTGTATAGCATCATAGTAACCAACATTGTTTCCATAACAAGCCCTTGACTGAAAACTCTATCTCTAATTAGTTTAGAGCACAATGTTGGCGAGACCAATGACTATAGACACCTTCATCATTGTCTCTCAAGGTACATACCCACCCGGGTGTTCAATGAGTATGACCTTCTATGACTATTCTTATCTTGAGTTCCTAGCCCTCATAGAATATTGGTCCTCTTGCCTACTCTTATCTTGGATGCCCTACACATCCTAAAAGAGCATCAGATGCCATATGATTACCCAATCCTCCATTATTTCTTCCCAATTGAAGACAAGAATGTTGTGTCTATCTCTCCCTCTCAATTAGGGATGATACATCCATCACGTGTCTACATTTCTCTTCATGGCCTTCACTAAGGCTTACGGCTGTTAGGCTTGGTCTAGTGCATGCCACATGAAATAGAAAAACACAACTATCACTCCTTTTTAATCAGGGGTGACCCAATTCGAGCTCCCTCTAAATCAGGGACTTGTCTTTTCATCAGTAGCTTCTTCTTCGTGGGTATTTCAACTGCTTGATCAACTTCTTTCCTTGATGTCATGAAATTTAGTTGAGCTTCTTCCTTGTAGGGCATCAACCATAGATCACTTTCCTTCTTGATTTTTCATGTCATTCATTTCTTCACGGATAATGGACTTCTTCATATCTGGAACCTTCGTCATATGGCTACTTCTTCATCAATTTCTTTCAGGAGTTCCCATCCACCACATGAATGGTAGTTGTAGTTGTACTTAAAATTCTTGTTCCAGTAGCCCTGTAATAAATCATCCAAATATTATTCAAGAAATCAAAACATAATATTAAATCAAATCATACCTTACAAGATGCATCTTCACCATGACGTCTTTTTGTAGGTATCAACATCCTACATACATGTTGACACATCTCCTAAAGATATCCATTGTCAAGGGTCTTCATCTTTTCCATTAGAGTCTTCATATCTTTCCGAGAGATTTCCTAGTCAAGTCTTCTTAGTATTTTGGAAGTTGATCGCCTTCATCAAGGTTGCATATCTCATTATTTCTTCCTTCCTCACATTCCATTCCTAGGAGCTTTCAATCAGAGTTTCTTAATTGAAGTCAACCACCTCATACTTCTTATGAGGACATATTATGTTGATTTTATCTAGTGTGTATTAGGCCTTCCTGCATCATTTTAGAGGAGAAGATCCTTTTTCTCTTGATCACACTTCTTAAGATAGAAGTAATGATCCATGTTACCTACAACCATACGACATGACATTATAATATTAAATACAAGAATACATACCTCATTTTACCTTTAGGTCATCTAGGCTTATTTCAACAACTTTCTTGATTGAAGTGTCTTCAACCCCTTAATTTACTTCTTCTCTTATGTCACCATAACATCAACCATGAATTCAAAGTTTCTGATGAAACACTTGCTTCCTCTCTAGATTAGTGAACCCTCCGATGAGGATTCCATCAGAGAATCTTGAGGATCTTATATATCCCTATCTGGAAGATGTTTCCTTTTTGACTTGATGTATGATGAGATTTTTCCTAGATGAATTCATTCTTTCCTTCAATGTCCAATGAGGTTCCCAGGAGCTATTTCCTTCATGTTTGACTACCATATATTTTTTCCTTCGTGATTCCCATGGTGATGTTACGAGATCTTGTTTATAATGCTTCCACGATGCTGCGATGCATATTATTATCATGGTCATATCTATAACAAAAGCTTATGGCAGGACCCTTTTGTGAGGGATACCATTTCAATCATAGTAGAGATATGTTACTCCCTCTTTCCTTGGCCCTTTTATTCAACTTCCTCCATCTATCCAATGATATGAGCTTCCATAATCTTAGCTATACTTATTCTTTCTTGTTTGAGGACCAACTTCTCTTTCCTTTCTGCACATGTTTGAGTCCTTTATCCTTCAATACGTTTGCCATCAACTTGTCTTTCTCTATCTAGCATAGAGACCATAAATTGTTGAATGATGTAATGTTCTTGTTCATGGACATTTGTTACCTTGCCTATTGGTTAAAACAATGATGATTATCTTATTGTCATCTTACCCAGATCTCCCAATTGAGATCTCATGAATACATTCCTTCATTCTTTTGATACCTTCAATCAGGTCTAAGTGATATGACCTTCTTTACTTCATTTTAGAGAGGATATCTTCTAGCATCATATATCTCTTTTATATTCTCCTTTCTTGCTACATAGGGATGAGAGGACATTAAGAGTTCCTTCCCATGAATTCAAAAGAGACCTTGATATGTTCATTGACTTCTCTTATCTATGAGGATTATGACAATCACAATCCTCCTTATTCCATGCAAGGACCTTTGATGACTCATCCAACCTATAGATCTCTTTGCAATCATGAAGTCATTTTACCAAATTGATTAATGAAAAATACTTACTTGATTTGTGAAGACAAAATCTTCACCTTGATCATGTTGATGATGGTTGAAGAAGATGTATGAGGGCTTCTTCTTGGATGGTCTTATTTCAAATGAGAAAGCCTTTCCTCAATAGAAAAGGTTTCTCCTTCTGATGAGGATGATTTGCTGCTTCTTCAGATGATCTTCTTCTAGGGAAAGGAGATGATCCTTTCCTGAATATGACAATGCCTCATTGCCTTCAATATGATTTGCCTTCTTTCGTAGTGTAAATCAGGATTTCTTCTAGGATTTTTACCTTCTCCAAGATGATGTGATCTTCTTTTTGAGGTCCTTTGAGTTACCTTGCTTTGTAGACATCTTGATGAGAGTCTTGGTGGTCTTTTGATGATGGTGATGTGGAGATAAAAGTTCTTTCTGTTGTAGTCTGTCCAAGTCTTGATTATATAGACAAAAACCCTTGCTATTATAGACTTGATCCTTCAATCTTGACAAAGCCCTTCAACTTGCTTTGATGCCTTTCTTGAAAACTGATCCTTGTATGTCTCTTTTTGCTGCCCTTCCTTTGACTTCAACACTTTAGCTCTGATACCATGTTGAAGAATCTAGGGAAAATGGAGTTAATGAGATTCTTCTTGACATGATAACTATTTGTGAGGTGTTTTTAATTTTTTATTATTAGCACAATCTTTAATATTAGAGTGTCTTCTTAGATCATCAAATAGCTATCAAAACAAAAGAGACAAGGACATAAGATGTTGGCTTTTTGCTAGGGCCAAAACCTCTCACTCTTTGAGAGGAAAACCTGCACAAAATTCTTCTTATAGAGATTCCAATTGACAAATATCAAGACCATGACCCTTGACCTATTAGGCCACTCCAAGACCAAGATACCAATCCTCTTCTTTGTCACTGCTAAGATCATCATCATTGCTGCACCATTGAGGCTGTCACTACCGCACCACCAAGATCATTACTGCTTGCATCACCGAGGCCATCATTGAGATTATTACTAGTGCAACACTGCTGCACCTCCATCAAGATCATTGCTGCTCCTTCACATGACACTTGTTGCCCCTTCACTATAACAACGAGATATTTATACATGTGAGAGCTGTACTGAGATCTTCTTCTAGATCATGACCTTGTAACTATGTCCTTATCAATATCATGTCTAAGATCATGATTATCATTATGCCGAGATGATGATTGTTTCAGAATGAATTTTGAGACAGTGTGTTAGTGAGGGATCACCGAGATCTGTTTTCTTCCTGCACAAAGATCTTTATTATCATAGATATGCCAAGACTATACTTTTGTGGAACCCATTCGAAAGCACAAAGATGCTTATTTGAAATTGAGCTATTGCACTTATCGAAATTCCTGAGCCACTGTACTTGTTCGAAAATCCTGAACCACTATACTTGTTTGAAGTTTGGGAGCTTCCTGCACCCATACAAAATTACAGGGAGTCCGAGTTTTCTATGGTGACCCTAGCTGGGTATTTATAGTGATTACGTCTCTATAATAAGCCGACATAAGTGTGGGAACTATTGTGTCTTTTACTTGAGCTGACATGACTGTTTTTACATCGTTTTGCTGACCGACTTCTTCAAGAGGATTATGCTGGTCTTGGAGGGATGATATAGACATTGGGTTTATTCATATACATTTTATATATGCTCAAGAAGAGCTCTTCAACATTTTCTTTGAATCTTTGACTTTCCTATAGAACTTCAACACGTGCTAGACCTATGCAATGAGCAAGAAACTCATTTTATAATTTACAAAAATAATATTTCTTTTCTTTTACAAGTATACAAGTACAAATATCAAAATTACATTTATGAAGACTGAACCTAGTTACACTTTCCGATGATTAGAATCTTCTCAATGGAAAGCCAAGCAATGCACTGGATCACCCCTCAATAGTGCCACCACTTCTACCCTAAAATTAGAACTAGGTCCACTAGACCAATAAAAGTTGAAGGCATGTGATGGACTCATTTTTATATAAGCCCCACCAGAAGATGCCTCGTTGACATATCCAATGGGAAATGAGTCTCCAAAATCCTTAAAAGTAACACAATGATGATGGATCTTTGGTTTCCATGGACTAATCTCCTCAAAATAGGCGACTATTTTCAGACTAATGACCAACATATTAGGGGATTTATTTTCGAAAATGCTAGCATTTCTACACTGCCAAATACCCCCAAAAATGTACAATGGGACAAATATGAGTTCTTTTAGCCTAGAGATCCAGAAAAAGAGACAAGAATTGATAGAAGACCAATCCACTACAACGTCAATCTTAAGAATTTTGGATACTTACTCCCAAAAAAAATCGCAAATGAGCAATTCAAAAACATATGCACTACATCTTCAAATGCCAACCCGCATAGAGGGCATATCCCTGGGCACTGAAAACCCCTCTTTATCAGATTTTCCCAAGTGAGAATCCGATTGTGAAGAACCAACCAGGTGAAACATTTAAGGTTTAGTGAAACATCTCACTTCCAAATTAGAGCTAACCAATCCGTGTAAAACATTTAAGCTTTAGTGAAAGTGTTTTTTCTTTCTTCAAACAATTTCTCTCAAGTTCTTCAACCCCCAGTTGCCAAAACTCAATCTATTTGCTGTTTCGTGGTTTGTCTCAGATTCAGGGTGATTTTTATTAATGGGTCGCTGCCTGTGTTAACAGGGATTTGAATGAGCATGAATAATGAAAGTAATTGGGGGCGTAGCTCCAATTATACCCTGTTTGTTTTCATGCCATACTTTGTTTCTTGCATACGAGGGAAAATTGAACTTTGGCCATCTTGCTTTGATGTTAGACGATACCACATGAAGATTCCTGGACTTGACTTCGGCTACCCCCACCATACCTTGCTCCCACGCTCTGTCATGTCGCAAACACTCAGAGGTGTGCTAGCATTCCACTGTTCTTAGTATCCATTGTATTCACACAGGCGTAGTGTTTCAATTGATTTTGTGCCCTATCACTGGCATTGTACTTTTGTTGTGCTGGGAGTTCATATCGCCAACGAACATAGGACTTGGCGGTTAATATTTGTTTCATGTCCAAAAGTTATTACGCAGAAGGCGTTCTTTTTAAGGGGACGTCCACCAAGAATATTTCACTGTTGGTCAAAAACGAATGGAAAAATAACACCTTTATAGTGGACTCAACAAATAGGAAAGCTCCATCTGTACCTACGTGGTTTAGCATCATCAACTTGCGGGAAACTTCGGGAAAGTGTGTAGCGAGTTCAAGTTTTTAAATTTGGTCAGAAAATAATGGAAATTTTGGCATGGTTTTGGTAAAATTTGGATTTTTTTTGGAAATCTAAGTTATAATTGTCAAAGTTCAAGATTTTGGGTGTCTTGGAGGTTTTTGATGGCGCTGAATCTATTTCCACCATAAAACACAAGATTCAAGCACTCACACCGTCAGATTTTTAGGAAAAAATACCCAGATTCCAATAGGTTTTGGCACTTGACAATGCCCCGGGAAATGATGCGATAATATTTTGGCACTCTGCATATTCGTACATTGTTTTGTTGTACCCAAGGTTGGAATTTCAAAATCCAGTTGTCTTTAGTGCTATTTTTTGGAAGCTTTTCCGGTAGATTTTTCCTGTCTAATTTCTCTAAAATCAGCAGCAATTAATTTAAATCACAATTTAACCCTTGCACAATAGATGTGCCCTAGAGGTTTTTCAAGCTGCTGAATCCATATATAATAAAAAAAACTAATTTAAATAATATAAATCAAGATTTCACCATAATTTTTTTGCCAAATTCTAATACATGGAAACTCTAAAAAATCACACTAAAACAACTCCTTTCGAAATAAACCCACCCATGAAATTTAATAGTTTTCACACCTCCCCATCTATCATCACAGTTTCCATCAAACATCTTTAATGATTTTGTAATTTTTTTAAACTGTTTTTCTATGGGCAAATTACATCGCAAGGGGGAGGAATGACACAATATATGAGGGCTGAAGGACAAACAACATTCGAGTAAGATGGTTTTCAAGAGGAATCGACAAACTGCTCATTGTTTCTCACTCTCGAGTCTTGAATGAAACACGTTTACCTATAGTCGGCCTTTATATGTTCATCCGATCTGGTGGCATAATGATTTTTAAATAGATTTCCCATGAAAGTAGTAATGTTTGGCTATGGTTTTTTATCAAATAACTTATTTTGGTTTTTAATGGGGGTATTATGAAACAATATTGTTGTGAAGGGAACAATTTGCTAGCTCTGCTACTGCAGAAAGCAATGGAGTGATGGTTTAGATGGGGTGATGGTTTAGATACTCAAGATTGACCTTTTTTAGGATTGAGGGGCTTTTTTAGGATTGAGGGGCTTTTTTTTAGACATATGTTGTTCCTAAGGATTTCTCTCTCAACCATGTGTTCCAAAAACATTATTTGATGTTAAAAAAAATGATGTAATGGTTTTTTTATATTAAAAAATAAAGATGTAATACCTTTTTTTTGGAGCTAAAAAACTTCACCGCTAGATAGGTAACACCTTAACTTTTATTAAGGACTCAATTTATTTTGTCCAATGGATCCAAAACCTAGAAGTTAATGATGAAAACCTCTTTCTTAGCTTTGACATAACTTCCCTCTACACTATGTTGCTGGTGGATGAATCTATTGATGTATTAAATACCATCACGGACAATGAAACTGTAGAACTAGTTAAACTGTGCCTTAATTCATCATATTTCAGTTTTAAAGAAAAAATATATGAAGAAACTCATGGAGCAGTGATCTGGAATTGACCCAAGACAAAGAATAACGTATTACAGACTCGTGCATGGATGTGCCTATGTTATCTTATGCAACGGATCAATAAGATTGCGAAATAAACAGACACTGAAGCAGTGAAAGAAAACATAACAGGCAAACATATAAACACAACAAGTTTAATAAGGAGTTCACCCAATACTCCTAGGCTACGTTTCCTGGTCCAACCTTTAGTGGTGGCCTCTCTATTATGTTTTTAAAGCAGAGTTTTTACAACAGTGAGCTCAATTTAAAATTCACACAGCAGAGATAAATCAACAGGACTGTACTTGGATCCCCCAAGTCTCTGGAGTACATAGACTCTCCTTATTGACTCTCGACCTCTATTGGTCACAGTGGTATGAGCCCAATATGAGACTCATACATGACACACATATACAGAGGAGTTCGCTTGAACTCTCAAGCCTTTTCTGGAGTACACAAAGTCTCTGACTCTCTCCGTCTCTGTCTTGACTCTGGGTCGATGCCGCCTTTGTTTTTGTAGGTTAGCTCGGCTTCTTCTCTCTGCTCTTAGCTTTCTTAACTTGCCTGCCTCTCTCTTTGTCAGTTCATGGCTTTCAAAACCAATATGCTTTCTGACTGTTCATTTCCGCTTCCCGGCTTTCCGGTTCCCCTGCCTCTGTCCATTTGAATCCCTTTGTTCTGCGTAATCATCACTGCATAACGCCTCATAGGGAGGTGGCCACCCATTTCATAACGAATTGAGTGTCAGTTCTCTTGGACGTTTTTGAAACGACTGTTTCTTCCATTAACTCCAAGAATGCCTGTGAAACACGACCTTCTGCCAACGCATCGTCCACGTCAGACTTCAAATCCTATACAACTCTGCTTGTTGACCCCGTCAAATCTGGTCATCCATCGGAACGTGTCTCCGCCGTTGATTTGGAGCCTCCAAATCCTACGATCATCGTCCATATTGGGCGGATAAGTAACATGACGTTTACCCGTCCGATGTGAGCGGTTTTCTCTCTCTTCCACCGGATGAGTGGCACCCATTGTGTGGCATTGGGCGGGACTCGGTTGAAACCGCTTACCACTCGAAGCCCTTCCGATATTCTGTCGGTTTTTGTGGGACCCCGCGTCTGATGGAATCAGAACGATATTCGTTACATTTTATGATTTTTCGGGTCCGAAGGCTTACGACCCTTCCTTCTTTGAGGGGTTTGTCTTGCAATATGTGATTAGCGACATCCTTGTCGCTAATTGCATATTGGAAATGACCCCCGTTTCTTGAAATGACCTCTGGTTTTGCTAATTTTCGACAGCGCGCGTTACCATGGGCCGACGGTCTGCGCGCTTGACCAGCGGTCCTCGTTGCTCCGCGCTGATCACCAATTGCAACTGTTACGAGGATACCTCCGATAGCTTGATCTTTATAAGACTTGTAGCCTTTGGCATAATTTTGAAGAGTTCATGAAAACTTAGAGAGTGTTCTAGGATCCAATTTGGATCACGACCTTCCCATTGAAAAAGATTTTGGACCACAAAAGTTAGTTTTTAAGCATCAATCAAGTGAGGATATAAATTCCTTGTTTGCCCAATTTCTATCCATCTTGCATTGCTTGGTTTTGAACCTTTGAGTCCAATCCTGAGGTACTCAATATCCCCTATGCATGTAGTTCTCACCTTCTTGTCCAGAACTGTGTCTTCTTGCAATTCATTGAGATATTCAGGCAACAGATCATCAATAGAAGGCAATTGACTTTGCTCTTCGGGATCTTCAATTAATGAAGGTTCAAACAGTCTCAAGCTTTTTGCATTAACTACTGAATATATGTGCATGTAAGTTGGCAAATCAAGGCGAAAAACATTCTCACCTATTTTCTCAAGTATCTTGAAAGGTCCATACTTATCGGCTTCAGCTTCTTACCTTTACCTTGCATTCTGTCTTTGCTGATATACAACCAGACTTGATCACCAACTTGGAAACTATGCTCAGT
>APFE030124984.1:136195-204750 GCA_000404065.3 Pinus taeda | reverse complement strand
ATCAATAAAAGGCCTGAGTACATCATTCATTACTCTCATGAAAGTAGTAGGAGCATTAGTTAAGCCAAAAGGCATAACCAACCACTCATATAATCCCTGCTTTGTTTTGAAAGCAGTCTTCCATGCATCTTGCTTTGCAACTATGACCTGATGATAGCCACTATGGAAGTCCAACTTGGAAAAGTAAACAACTTCTTTCAACTGATCTAATAGATCATCTATGCGAGGAAGGGGATAACGATTTTTGATCGTTATCTTATTCAATGCTCGGTAATCAATGCACATTCTCCATGAGCCATCTTTCTTTCTCACCAAGACAATTGGAGACCCATATGGCGATGTGTTAGGTCTTATGAACCCTTTCTCAAGCAGCTCCTGTACCTGCGTCTTGATTTCGACATTCTCTAAAGCAGACAACCTGTACATTCCGATGTTAGGAAATGGAGCATCTTGTTGCAAATTAATATCATGTACTATTTCCTTTTTGGGTGGCAGACCTTTAGGTTCTTGAAATAGTATATCGTATTCTGAAACAACTTTTTCTAAATCAACTTGCTGTTTAACATTACAACCTTCAAATACATTGGTTTTATCAGGTTTCTTTTCCTTTACAACCATCAGTAAAAATTGTTTGCATGAATTTACAATTCTTTTCATCTACCTTGAGTTTATGAGAGTGTAATTATTCTTGAGTTTATGAGTTGATTCCATCTTTAACGAGTTGATTTTTTTTTTTTTATCAGCTCTATATAAAATGGCTTTTCTATCATACAAGTAAGGATTTCCTAAAACAATTCCACATATATCCAAGGGAACAATATCTAACTCAACCTCATCTACAAATGTTGACCCAAAAGAAAACCTAAGTTTACATTGTCTAGTCACTTGTAACTTTGCTTTATCACATAACCAACCTAATGGATATGGCTTCTTATGAGGTGTGTTTAGTAATCCCAGTTTCTTTACAATTGCTTCAGAAATTAAGTTTACTTGTGAGCCACTATCAAACAAAGTATCAATCTTTTGATGCTTGGAAATAACTCTAATATGAAAAAGCTCATGTCTTTTCCTCTCATTTTCTTCATTATCAGTAGATTGTGTAGAATTACTAGTAGATGCTTCAGAATTTTTATCTTTCATACCTGTGGCTGCGACTATTGTTTCATCCCCTGAATCTGACCCCAAATCCTTCTGAATAACTGCAACAGTCTTCTTCTTTTTGCCATCATACTTCTTGGGTTTCAGCTCTGGATGCAGAATCCAACAGTGTTCATCATCATGCCCATCCTTCTTGCAGTGAGTGCATGAAGGTTTGCTCCTTTGTACATTATTTGTTTTCCTCTCTTTCCATTTCTGCTTTCTCTTTTCCTTGTTCTTGCTTGCAGTGGGTTTTGATGATCCCCCAACTTCTTGGTTCACATTCTTGCCTCTAGCCTCTAGATGTGTAGCCTGAATCGATACCTCATCTATGCTAGTGGGATTAAACATGAGAATGGTATGTTTCAAATAACTATGTAGACCACCTATATACTTCAACAAATTTTCTGGTGAGTCTAAAGAAATTCCTAGAATCAAAGCACTTTTTTTAAATTCTTGGGTGTAACTTTGTACACTTTTCCCTTTCAATTGGCGAAGAGTTTTCCAACTCATCATAGCTTGCTGCATATAAGCTAGTGGATAGAATTGTTTTTTAATTGCAGAAACAAATTCATTCTAGGCAGAAAGAATTTTACCATGCTTCTTTAAATCAGCTTGTGTCCTGCCTTCCCACCATACCAGGGCGGTGCCTCCAAGGCGTAGGCTAGCCAGCTGAATCTTTCTCCTTTCTGAATCGATGTTCTGCACTCTGCAATATACATCAATCTGTCTAATCCAATTATCTAGCTTTTCTGCATTCAATTCTCCATCATAGACTGGAAAATCAAACTTCACATCTGATTTAATCAAAGAGGATTTCTTCTTTTTCTTTTCAGGGTTTTCTTTGTGTGAAGAAGATGATGATGGGGGGGATGGTGGAGAGGGCTTCTCTTCATTTCCTTTGCCTTCTGGGTGGGCAACTAGAAAAGTTTCTTCTACTCCTTTAACTTGTTTTGAGGTTGATGATTCTCCACCTCTACCTCTCTTAAATTCTTTATACATTTCTTCTACCATGGCTCTCATGGTCATGAAACTGTCCATGAACTGGGAGTCTGATTCCAAGGGACTTTCTTCTAACATTTTCCTCTTAGGATAGACTCTTCCAATTTCTGGGTTAGCTTCAACCAACTCTCCTTATCCTAATTTAAGCTTTGATCTAGTTATCATTCAATAAAAAAAAGAATCTAGCACAAGCTTGTCTAACCTTAGCAACCTAGAGTTCTGATACCACTTGATCTGGAATTGATCCAAAACAAAGAATAAGGTATTACAGACTCATGTGCATGGATGTGCCTATGTTATTTTATGCAACGGGTCGATAAGATTGCAAAATACACAGACACTGAAGCAGTTAAAGAAAACATAACAAACAAACATATAAACACAACAAGTTCAATAAGGAGTTCACCCAATACTCCTAGGCTATGTCTCCCGGTCTAGCCTTCAGTGGTGGCCTCTCTATTATGTTTTCGTGAGCTCAATTTGAGTCTCACATAGTAGATATAAATCAACAGGACTGTACTTGGATCCCCCAAGTCTCTGGAGTACATAGACTCTCCTTACTGACTCTCAACCTCTATTGGTCACAATAGTATGAGCCAAATCTGAGACTCATACATGACAAACATATACAGAGGAGTTCGCTTAAACCTCTCAAGCCTTCTCTGGAGTACACAGACTCTCTGAATCTCTCTATCTCTGTCTTGACTCTGGCTCGATGCTGCCTTTGTTTTTGTAGGTCAACTTGGATTCTTCTATCTGTGCTTAGTTTTCTTAGCTTGCTTGCCTCTCTCTGTCAGTTTGTGGCTTTTAAAGCCAATCTGCTTTCTCACTGTTTGTTTTCGCTTCCTGGCTTTCCGGTTCCCCTGCCTCTGTCCGTTTGAATCCCTCTGTTCTGCATAATAATCACTGTATAATGCCTCATAGGGAGGTGGCCACCCATCTCATAACGAACTGAGTGTCAGTTCTCTTGGATGTTTTTGAAACGACTGTTTCTTCCATTAACTCCAAGAATGCCCGCGAAACACGACCTTCTGCCAACGCATCGTCCACGTCGGACTTCAAATCCTATACAACTCTGCTTTTTGACCCTGTCAAATCCAGTCATCCATCGAAATGCGTCTCCGCCATTGATCTGGAGCCTCCAAATCCTACGGTCATCGTCCATATCGGGCAGATAAGTAACATGACATTTACCTATCCGATGTGAGTGGTTTTCTCTCTCTTCTACCAGACGCGTGGCACCCATTGTATGGCATCGAGCAGGACTCGGTTGAAACCGCTTACTGCTTGAAGCCCTTCCGATATTCTTCCGGTTTTTGTGGGACCCCGCTTCTGATGGAATTGGAATGATATCCATTACATTTTATGATTTTTCGGGTCCGTGGGCTTACTACCCTTCCTTCTTTGAGGGGTTTGTCCTGCGATATGTGATTAGCGACTTGAAATGACCTCTGGTTTTGCTAATTTGCGACAACGCGCATTACCATGGGTCGACGGTCCTCGTTGCTCCGCGCTGATCACCAAGTGCAACTGTTACGAGGATACCTCCGATAGCTTGATCTTTATAAGACTTGTAGCCTTGGGCATAATTTTGAAGAGTTCATGAAAACTTAGAGAGTGTTCTAGGATCCAATTTGGATCAAGTAGTAATGGGATCACCCTTAATCACTGATTGTTGCTAACATATACATGGAAAAATTTGAACAAAGAGCTCTAAGTTCTTTCTCATTCACCTCCGAAGAATGGAAAAGATACATGGATACCATTTTCGTGAAATAGAGTCATGGGAAAGAAAAACTGGAAGAGTTGATCAACAACCTTTCAGACCACATCAAAATCACCATCGAAATTGAAAAGCACAACCAATTACCCTTCCTTAACATATTTTTCACTAAGAAAAAGAATGGAAAGCTAGGGTTTTTGGTTTTTAGAAAGAAAACACACGCTGATAGATATCTCAATGCGGACTCCGACCACCATCCCAAACAAAAAGCACACATCATTAAAACCCTTACTACGAGAGCATCTAGAACTTTAAACCCTGGATATTTAAATCAAGAACTTTATCACCTACACAAAGACTTTGAAAATAAGAGATGCCACAAAAACATCAACAACAAGGCCATCCAACAAGCCATAAACAAAAAACAACCTAGAAACCCTATAAATATTCCAAAAATCACCGTGCCTTACATCAAAGGAATCATAGACAAAGCAACACAAAGGATTTTATTTAATTCCATGCTTCTGTGGCTATATGTTGTCCTTGATGTTAACCTAGCTTTTTACTAATGTTTTCTTAAGAACACGACATGATTCACAGGAACAATACAAGTGTAGGTCTCTATGGAGTGTGGCATCACAATTAGTCACTATTACTCAATTGGTTAATGAGATTATGACTAATGAAGTGGTCCAATATTCTATTATGGTGGTTGTGTGGTTGGTCATTGGCTATATGTTGTCCTTGATGTTAACCTAGCTTTTTACTAATGTTTTCTTAAGAACACGACATGATTCACAGGAACAATACAAGTGTAGGTCTCTATGGAGTGTGGCATCACAATTAGTCACTATTACTCAATTGGTTAATGAGATTATGACTAATGAAGTGGTCCAATATTCTATTATGGTGGTTGTGTGGTTGGTCATAAAAAAATTCTTACTTGCTGTGGTGATGGGTTAATGAGATTTGCTTTGGTACTTAATTGGTTAATGAAATTATGACTAATGAAATGGCCCAATATTTTAAGTATTGTAGTTATGTGGTTGACAATAAATAATATTTTACTTGTGGTGGTCATGGTAAAATATTCATTATTGGACTCAATCTTATAAAATAATATTTCAGATTGTGGTTGTAGAGTTGGTTGAAGTAAAATTATTGTATTTTTAGTAAATAATAAAATATTCTTGAAGTTGATTACGAATTGGTCGTTACAAGTCAATGAGAAATATTTCAATATTTTACTTGTGGTAGTCATGGTAAAATATATCTAATCTCTTCTAGACAAAAATATTTTAGATTGTGATTATAGAGTTAGTTGAAGTAAATTATTTTTATATTTGATAAATAATAAAATATTCTTGAAATTAGTTATGAATTCCCATTACAAGTCAATGAAAAATATTTTCAATATTGATAAAAGAATATTTTATGTCGTTGTGTAGTAAAAACAAAAGCAAAACCTAGAGTTTCATGGATGGTTGAAGTTTACAGTTGGAAATAATCTATTTGGACCAAATAAATAAATAATTTTTTTTTACGTTGAGGCTCAATCAAATAGTCAAATACCCTTCATCGTTCCACCAGTTTGTGCCCGTGGTTTCTCTGTTCCACGAGTTTGTGCCCATGGTTTCTTTGGCTTGGGTCAACTCTCCAAAAATATAAAATACAATGGGCACAATTGGATGCGTAAAATATTATGATCAAAAATAATATTTTACCGGTAAACTTTATCTCTTGCAAACGTTGATTTGGACAGTGCATTTCGACATTGGCAGTGCGCATGATAGAGATCAACGCATCAATTGAAGATAACCCATTGCAATTATTAACAATGTTTTGTTTTATGATGCAAATTGTAGGATATTGTTTATTGTAGGGATACCACACAACATAAATTGGTTTACATATCCATGCACACCTGGAGAAATAGATATTGAAGTTTCTAGGTTGTGTGTTCTTATGAGTAAACAGTTCTGATCTAGTTGTGTGCATTTTATTTTTGATGGATTAATTGTTTGAATAAGTTTGTTGCCTTTATATTGAACTATGTGTTCTCGTTTTGGGACAAAGATTATAGATGGAATTGATTTTTGGTTTAATAATTTTTTTGGGATATGCTCATTACATGAGGCTATTAAACATTTTTAAAGTGATCCAGTTACAAAAATGTTGGTTGTGGCATAATCTTGTTTATATGACAGAGTATGGTGTTACGTGAAGGGTTTTCACTATATTGAGAATTCTTTGGCTACTTGTTAAATGCATAACTAACTTTCATGCTCTTATGAAATAATTTTTGGCATTAATCAACGCTAGTGGCTTGACTATGTTGTAGTGTGCACAGATGTAACAACCCCAGTTTAAAATTTCATGTAATAAAAGATAATAAATGCAAAATAAGACCAAGGTCATAGGACACATATTCCAAGCTAAATGTTGGGTAAAACACCATAGTGGGCATAAATTTCGGTTTAATAATGACTATGGAAATTGGCAAAGGCATTCACAAAGACAAAGATACAATAATTGACATTTATTTATGAGAAATAAAGGAAAATAGGATAAAAGGAAAGTGAAGAGACACACATTTGGATGAGAAGGAAATCAGAAAGAAAATGAAGAAAATAGAGGCCTCAATGATAAAAATGTTTCCGAAGATCAATTCATAGTTTTTTTTTTCAATTTGACTTTGAGATTAGTTTCATAGAGAGAGAGAGAGCGCACCAAGAGGAGAAAATAGGCAAGCAAGCAAAGGAAGGAAAAGGACACGCAAGGAAAACAAAGGAAAGAAATGAGAAGGTTGGATCAATGACTTCAACAGGAAGATTTTGTAGGTAACATGTTGCATGTGTGATTTCCTAGCGGAGGTGTGAATGCATGGTTCATGCATTTATGTATTTGGTTCATTTGTTGTCATGGGCATGGGTTTTTCCTGGTTCAACAATGGTTTCAGCCTTGCCTTGCCATGTGAGGTGGTCTCAGGAAAATTCCCAAGGGTTGGGGGTGGATATGGTTTTCTATGGGAAGCCCTCAATAGGTGGGCAAAGATAGAAAAATTCCTCAATGGATGGTGAAGGAATTCTAAGGCCTCCAAGCTTGTTTTTCTTTGTGATCTTTTGACCTGTTTTGGCGAGATCACGGTAGTTTGAGGGTGGAGTTGGTTTAGCCACTGGATTCCCTTGGTTGTTTATGCATTGGTTTATCCCATGAGATCCCACATTCATGCTTGGAATATGGCACGGGGGTAATTAGATGAAATAAAAATCTGTTTCAATTCAATCTATGGTTGGGTGGTATGTGAAGGTCACCGACTTGGTTGCCTTTTGCATATCTTAATAAGATGTATCTTCCCATTGTGATTTAGGAAATTTGTACTTGTTATTATGTTGCTTTGATGGTTGTTCTACCATGGTTAATATTCTGGTTATATGCCAGTTATAAGGATGGTTTTATAATATGTTCTAGCTATGGCTTTTGTTATGCTTTGATAAGTTAACGAATGGTTGATGAATGCATGGGATAACAAGTGTTGTTGTAGCTACTTGAGAGGGCATTAGACATTCTCGATGATTTTCAACTAAAGTACAAAGGTTTACACTCAAATATGCATTCATGACCTATTGCTTACATGTTTACCATCTGTTTGATGAAATGTCTAGTATGTTATATTCAATTTCGGTCAAGTTCATGTTTCAAGTTTAAATTATTAGCATTGTTGTTATGAGAAATAAGATTATGGAAATTTACATGAATTTCTAGGCAGTGGTTTGGAGACTAGCCTAGAAAAGTGGCTCAAATCTCGGAACTACACGCTCTAAATTGGATATTTGCTGTCATAACCACATGGAGAAAGGCTTGTGAGTGTATTTGGAGGCTCAAAACTGCATGCAGGCAGTGTCAAGGGTGCGGTTATAGGTATAGGTCACTAGAACAAGGTTCCAGCTTAGGGATTGATCACTTGGCGTGTTTCTTTAGCTCTTGGGTGATCTGTAGTCCCTGTAGGATGTCAGTTTGTGATCAGTTTATAGACCCCACTTCCTTAACTGGAACTAGGAGGTTTGGTCAGGTAGAACTCCACTTCACATTTACCTGGAGGGCTTGTAAAAGCAGGTAAATGTGGGGTGGTGTGTTACAGATTTGTACGAGAGCTTCCAGGTTCAAACACTTGGACTAGCTTGGTAGGATGTGATTTTTATGCATGCATGTAAGTTGTATTCATGCATTGCATTGGCTAAGGTTGTCATGTATGTAGTTAGTGTTACAGTTTGGGTTATCATGCATTATTATTGAGATGATGTCGATAGGTTGATATATTGGTGTCATCATATATACATACATGTATATTGTGCTAATCTGGATTAGTTTGTGCATACGAGATAACCTCCCTTGAACTTCACTTGGGTATGTTTGATTATGTTTATATTTGGTTATACGACATGGTATGTTTACAGGAGATAGAGCATCATAGATGACAATCAGAATGGTGCATTAGAGTTTACATGACTCTCCTTATAGATCAACTGAGCAACATGGGGAAAAATATTCTCTTGACATAGTAGGCACCTTGAGAAGTTTGAAGGAAAAAAGTCATAAGTTGCAAGGTAGAATGATGATAGGATAATTCCATCACAAGAAAGGCTTTCCAGGGCTCAGGAAAAACAAGTTGAGGTCAATGTAGTGATTCTTTATAGTTTATCAGATTTGCAGAGACAGATACAACCACAAATTAGCTATGGATAGGAGGAAAGGAATGATGGGGCATATGATAGTAGGTCTCATGGAGGAAATAGGTCAAACATGGATGACATAGCCAGAGGCAACAGATGGATGGATACACCTGGCATGAGAGGTAGTGGTTATGGGTTCTATTCTAGTTCTAGTTTAGATAGACATCATGGTCATCATCCTTATCATCCTTACAGGATGAGCGAGAGGGGATACTTACCAGATGAGTTCAATAAAGCCAAGCCTCCTATATTTGATGGAGAGTTAAAGAAACTGAAAGATGAAGAAGCATGATTGATTATAATGAATAAGTTCTTCAAGATGCATGATTATATAGAGGACATGAAGGCCATGATAACTATTTTCAGTCTTAAGGGAAAGGTAGACATTTGGTAGGAGGATGTGAAGTGTGTCAGAGGCATCAGGAGAAAGGAGTCGAGTTGGCATGAGTTCAAAAGACTCTTCAAGAAGAAGTACTTGTCAAAGAGTTACTATGACTGTAAGGCTAAGGAGTTCTACAAATTGGAGATGGGGTTTATGAAAGATCAAGAGTACACGACTACGTTTCTAGAGATTTTTAGGTATGTGCCATATCTTAAGGATGAGAAGACGAAGGTTCAAAGATTCATTAATGGATTGCCATTAACATTCAAGGATTATATTGAGTATGATGAGCCTCAATCATTGAAGGAATTCATTGGCAAATTGAAGCACTGTTATGAGAAGTCGAAGTGCAAGGCTAAGCCTAAGAGTGATTGGAAAGGCAATGGAAAGACCAAAGGAAAATGGCATCCGAAGCGGGAAATACCTCAAGACACAAGTGAGAAAGAAAATCTGGCCATTATAAGAAGTTTAATGCAATTGATAAGGGATATGGGTCTCAACCTATAGAACAACAAAATAAAGGTAGTGGTAAAGAACCATTGCAGTGTTGGATATGTGGCAAGGATCATCATAAGAAGGCTTGTCCATTGTATCAGGGTGGTAGACCTCAGAACTACAGTTATAATGAGGTATAAGCAATTTTGGATGTTGGTCAGAGCATTCCTCAGCTTTATGCAACATTTGATAACAAGTAGGCAGACCACCGGGCATCCATTATTGAGATGGGAGGTAAGCTCTATGAACGAGTTGTTTCTATTTTGATTGATCCTAGATCTAGTTATAGTAATGTTAATCTAGACTTGGTGGATAAGCGTGGCTTGAGTAAAGAAGTGCATGCTGAGTCTTGGTTGGTGCAATTGGCTACAAGGACCAAGAAAAGAGTTCATCATTGGGTGACAGCTTTTTCATTTGAGCTGAATGCTATGCATACATCAACACATCTAAATGTGCTTCCTTTGGGTTTGTACAATATTATTTTGGGTATGGATTGGTTGTACCTTGATAGGACTAAGGTAGATTTCTACGAGAAGGCTATTGAGTGCTTGGATGATGAAGGAGAGAAGAAAATATTGCACGGTAAGAAGAATCCTATTTCAGTGAGAATGGTTATAATTATGCAAGCTAAGCGTAGTTGTAGGAAATGATGTGTATTGTTTGCAGTTCATATTTCCAGTGACAAAGGGAATGACATTGAGGACGCTAAAGTCTTGAAGAGGTATCTTGTTTTGCAACAGTTTGCATTTCCAATAGATATTTCAGAGTTTCTTCCTCATAGGGAAGTTGAATTTTCTATTGAGTTGTGTTGATGGTGTTGGATACTACCAACATACAAGGGATCTCCCTGATATAAGGTCCCAATTAGACCTTCGATCGTTTGGTGTAGGAGTCCCATATGGAAATACGACCCGAATACCTTTTACTTAAATATTTTCCTTGGCTTAAGCAATTAACACGAGAGAGAAGCACGCATGTGCTTTAAAATGAGAAAGAGAGTGTGTTTTATGAAATGTTCAATTGTAGATGTATCAGGGTTCTTCCACTGTGGGGGAGAGAAAGTGAGCCTCTAAAATATAAGTAATAGCACTAATATAATGGAGAGACACACACATAAACAAGAAAAAATCGTTAGACATCAAGCAAAGTAGTTCACATAGATGCAACAGTCGTGAAATCATCACAACACATTTCTAACAAGGTGAGCACAAAAGTCACCGAAATAGTTCAATTAATTTAGTACATATGAAATCCAACATAAACCACAAACATTAAAAGAATAGTTTCAAAACATCTATGATTCATGCATGAAAATGTGTTGTTCAAAAGGCTTCAAGTATTAAGAAAAAGTCCCAAGATACATAAGTACAATGAACATCGCTAGCTCCAATAGAGCGTTAGAGACACTAGTTGCTCCCAAAAGTACTATCTCTATCTCTCTAATTCCTATGGGAGAAGCCAAGGTTAAAAGTTCCTTGTTTTAGTAATGAGGATCATTTTATAACTCGAGGCATGACCTTTCATATCCTCATGAATCTTGAATTTATAACTTCTAATGACCTTTGGACTTCTATAACTCTTGGACTTCCAAATGAATTTCGAAATTACATATGATATGTCTTTTGGACTTCTATATATGGGTATTTTTTCCATACATGAATCTTGGATTTCCACTTCTTTGTCTTTACAATAATTATATTATTACATCATAAATTCCACATCATCATGTGGTGATGACACAACGAGTAACTATAATTGATGACATGGAGTTCCTTCAATAAGTGAAAAGGATGCCACTCGTGTCTTCGATCTTGTATGCAACTTTCATGTTGTTGATATCCACACCCTCCAAAGGTTCTTTTATCCCATGGAGTCTTTTGGGTTGCTTTGATCATTAGGATTCCAATGTGTTCTTCTTTCTTGAATGCTTCCTCTAAGTGTTCTCTTTGCTTGATATCTTCATGCATCCTTGCTATGTTGTTTTGGAATCCCTGTTACTCAGCTCGGAAAGGACAAGGAAACTTCTAGGCATAAGGGCACACTGTGAAGGAGGGAAGGACGAAGGGATTTGAGACTTCAGGGTGCACTCTTGCACTAAAAAAGAGAGAAAAATATTCAAGGGAGGTGACAAGGAGTAGGTCTGGAGGACGAAGGAAAAACATTCGGTCTTCCAAAGTGTGCTATGCGCTCAAGGGAGACAGGGAGAGTGTGGGGCGCACTGTTGAAAAATGAAGGAGTAAAGGTTCGAGGCTTCGGGGTGCACTCATGCACTCAAGAGGTCTAAGGAGGGCACATGGTGTAGTGTGAAGGTCTAAGGGATGAAGCTTCACGTTTTTGGGGTGCGCTCATACACTCAAGAGAGCTAAGGAGGTGCAGGGCAGATTGCCGAAGGTTGAAGGAATCATGATGATGCTTCGATTATGAGCCATGCATTCAACAAGAAAGAAGGCATTCTTTGAGGGCACAATTTAGAACAAGGAAGGTGAATGAAGTTTGGAGTGCGTTATGCGCTCTTGGAGGGTGCAGGGCGCAATTTTGAACAACAAAGGGGTCCCAATTAAGGCTTAAGAGTACGCCATGAACTCCTAGCCTCAATGGGTTAACTTGTGTAACAAAAAATTGTCTAAGTCTAGAAGATAGAACATGGGGCAAACACAATGAGTTTAGACATGAAATCAAATGTGACACATAAAAACTCATCAATAAGGCTTAGAAATTCTTGAGCAATGATAAATAGACATCAAATTGCCAGTTTACAAAAACTCCCTAAGTACAATGAACAAAGTGTGTGTGACTATGACCAAAAGTGTCGTTTTACAACAAACAAAGGTGTTATGACCATGAAATGTATTGGAGATGTTCTAAACAATTGGAAGACACTCAAGAATGATCAAGAACGCTTGAAATATGTAGAATGACCTGAGACAAAACTTGATGACCAAAGAGACACTTGATGCAACAGTTAACTAGACTCCAAAATTTGAAGGTAGTGAAAATTTGGAGAGTGTTGTAGCAATGAAAAGACTTAGCGACACACTGGGCGAAATTCAACTTCTCTGGTTAGGAATAGATTTTCAATTAAAGGGTAGCCCTTTAGGAAATATTTATTCACCAATTAGATTTCCTAGACTTCCCCTCTCGTCCCAATTGTACACATAACACCTCACTTCCTTTCACTTGGTTCAAACACACACATATATGCCATATCACAATTGTTTCAATCTAGGAAAGGGCAATATGCGTGGCGAGTTTAATATATTAAGAGTATGAGTTTCATGTCTGGTGTTGCTCCACTACCAGTAGGCCTAGACAGTACCTCGACGAAGTCACTACAGGAGCACAAGCATTGCTTCATGTTGAAGAATCTAGGGCAATTAGATATATTAGGATTCTTCTAGACTTGATAACAATTTGTGAAACACTTTTTTAATTTAACTTGTTAGCTTTATCTTCTTCTCTTATTATTATTGTATGTGTGTTTAATTCATCAAATTGCTATCAAAACACAAGAAACAAGAACACAAGATATTGGCTCTTCGCCAGGGAAAAACCTCTCTCTCTTAGAGAGGAAAACCCTTTTGTGAATTTCTCTTATTGAAGCTTCTATTGATCAATGCCAAACCCTATACAATTTACAAGAATACCCTCCAAGCACAAGTCAAGTCCTTCCTTCTTCCAACACTTTGTTTCTCGGCACTTCGTCCTCCTTCTTTCAGAACTTTGTTCCCCGACACTTCGTCCTCCTCCTTCTTATGGCAACTTGTGATAGACCTTGTTATGTGAGCTCTAGAAGAGATAATTTATCTTTGATACTTAGTGAGGGCCTTCACTTATGGAGATGCCTTCCTTCGCTTGACCAACTGAGCACCATTTTGAAGTGTAGTTACAAACTTGATATGACAGCACTACAGCCCTAGTTTCTTGCACGTGTGGGAGATTTCCTTGTGAATCCTTTTACCTTTGCTTGGGAGAGCCTCTCCTTCGCTTGAGTAGGAGGCCTTATAGGCCTAAGTTTCTAGCCCAAACAAAGAGAAATATATGACTGTGATATTGCTACTGTAGTGATCGCAGACTTCCCTCCTTTTCTCGCACGTGTGATTGTAATTCACCCTTAAATCAACCCTCTAAACTTTGGTTTAGTTTCCTTCTTCTTTTCTGCACTAGAGGCTCCTTATGCTTTTCTTTCTTCACCCTTTACTCAACTTCTCTTGCTCGCTGATTTCAAAGGTATGATTCCTTGTTGTTGGAGGAGTGGACAACCTCTATATATAGAGGATTGCCCCTCCTTTAGGTCGACTTGACTTTTCCACTTCATTTTTTCTTCTTTGGTGATGTCGTTGCATGGAGAGGATTTGTGACTTTGCTTGGAGGGATATATTTGACTCTAATACATAAATATACATGGTGTAACATGACCTTAAGGGTCTTCAACATTTTCTTTTGACGCTTTGACTTACCTCTAGCACTTTGACATGTGCTAGACCTATTTCAATGAGCAAGAAACTCATTGATAAATATAACAAAAATAATATTTCTTTTCTTGTATAAATACAAATATCAAAATTACATTTATGAAGACCGAACCTAGTTACACTTTCTTCAACACTCCCTCTTAACTAGGGAGGTATTCATCGATCATTACAAGGTGTTTGGCTATTTTTCAATCTTGAAGAATTCACATAAGAGAATCGGATTGGCAATCCATTTGTTATAACATCATAGTAACCAACATTGTTTATAGCAAGGCCTTGACTAACAAATCCATCCCTCATTATATCAGAGCAAAATGTTGGTGAGACCAATGATATATAGACACCTTTATCATTGTCTCTCAAGGTACATACCCATTCAGGTGTTCACTGAGTATGACCTTCTAGGACTATTCTTATCTTGGGTTCCCAACGCTCAAAGAATATAGGTCCTCTTATCTACTCTTGTCTTGGATTCCCTACACATCCTCAAAGAGTATCATATGCCAAATGATTACCCAATCTTTCCATTCTTTCTTCCCAAGTGAAGACAAGAATGTTGTGTCTATCTCTTCCTCTTAATTGAGGAAGACATGCCCAAGTTTCCTCTGACCAGAAACTTGATCAAGCTCCTTTGTAATTTGGAACTTGCTAGAACTCCCTCTTAGCTAGGGACTTGTCCATTCATCAACAACTTCTTCATGGGTCCTTCAACTGCTCGATCTCCTTCTTTCTTTTGATGTCATGAAGTCTTTGTTTGAACTTCTTCTTGGTAGGGAATCGACCATTGATCACTTTCCTTCCTAGCTTGTCATGTCATTTCTTCCTTCGTGGAAAGTAGCCTTCTTGATATATGTCAAGTTATTTCATCATCTGGCTAATCCTTTGTCATATGACTATGCTTCAGAATATTTATCACATAGATGCTTAGTTGTACTTGCTTGTTCCCATACTTAAATTTAGTAGCCCTTCATGACTTAATCCTGATATTGCTTCAACATCAAATAGTGATTGGATGGCTTCTTCATCATGACATGTTTGTAGATTTGGATCAGTTATATGCACCTTAATATCTCCAAGGCCTTCATAGGTGTCAAGGGTCCTTTGATCGTTTTCTTCCTTAGAGTTGTCATGACTTCTTTCAGGAGATGTCTTTAATGGATCTTGTCAGAAAGTGATTCTTTGTGACCATGGTGTTCTTCACATGCTTGATCTCTTTCTTCATTTGCTTCTTCTTGGATTGATTATTCAAACACCTTATACTCCTTATGGGAGAAATTCTTCATGTTGACCTTCTTTGTATTTTAATACATGCTTTCGATCATGTCATTGGTGAAAGAGATCCTTTTATGCTTTATCATGTTTTAGAACTATTCCCATGACTCAATAATATATATGATGACATGACTTAAAATTTTATGTATACATACCTCATCTTGATTCTGATTTGATCATCTTGGCTTCATTTGATGGTTCTTCTTGATTGGTGTAACCTTTCTTGCTTCATCTTTTCTTGCCTGCATATCATCTTTTCTTGAATCCCATGAATGGAACTCCCATTGAAACATCTGATCTTATTTATGAACTTCCTTTTGAATATTTTTCCAGAGGATCTTGAAGGCCCTCATCCTACAAATGTTTCTTCCTTTTGATCATGGAGGTTTTCTAAGATTTTTAATCATGATCATTTTCTTTCATTGTGGATGGGGTTCTTCCATAGATATATTCCTTCTACATGAATGTCTTGAGCTATATCTACATCATGCTCCTATATTCTAGAAGATATCTTTAAACCATGCTTTCTATCCTATTTCTATATGCTCCTATACTATTCAAAACTTTGAAATAAGACATATGTAAAGAAGTTGACTTAGTCATAGTATAGATCTAGAGGATCTTCCTTCTTCTACTTCTTGCCTTCTTCTTTCACTTCTTGAGTTATGTTAGATTCTTCCCTTTTTCTTTTTTTGTTGTCCTTCTTAAGTTTGGGACAATCCCTTTTGTAGTGTCCATATTCTTGGCATCCAAAGCATTGGACTTTGGACATACCTCTATTGCTTGTTCTTCGTGGATCAAATTTGCCAAATTTCCCCTTTCTCTTGGCCATGGTAGCAAATGCTTGCTCCTTTGATCCCACATCATCCTTGGCTTGAATCTAATTTCCTCTATCTTGAATAGAGAGCATATTTCACTTAGTGGGGTAGCTTGCTTCTTGGCATATATGCTTGATGTGAGGTTTCCCCAATCCTTAGGTAGAGCATTGAGTACTACAGTTGTCATTTCTCTGTCAGACACGACTTCTCCTAGTTCTTGAAGTTGACGTCTCATCTCAGAGATCTTCATGAAGTAGGGATCTATTCCTTACTTTGATATCTTCATATTGTAGAAACCATTTCGTAGAGATATCACTTCTCCAGTTGTGATTACCGAGAATAACTCAATTAGTTTATCATAGATTTCTTTTGATGTCTCAAACTTGGAGACATAAGGAACGAGAGAGTCCTTGATGGATTCTATTAGAATCCTTGGAGCTCTTGTCTCATCATTATTGTATTTGGCTAAGGCTTGGGTTTGTTTCTTATCAGGGATAATGACACTCCCTTTGACGAGGTCTAGAAGTTCATTCTCCTTGAGAAGTAAATCAGTCCTCTTATTCCATGCTAGGAAGTTAGTGGTCCCAACCAATTTGTTGCTTTCCTTGCAAAAAGACATTGATGTATGTCTAGGAGGGCACATATATACTTACTTGATAAAGTTTGTGATGTAGTGGAATTGCTTTCTTCTTGAAGACTTGATGGCTTGCCTTCTTGGATCTTGATGTTCTTCAAACTGCTTTCTTCAAATAGACTTGCTTGATGATGTGATTTGCTTGGAGCGAGATGAATTGAATTGTAGTGCTTATTCCCTTAAATATGATGTATCTTGATGTAGGTCCTTCTTTGACTTGATCTTCTTGAAGGTGCCTTTGTATGAAAGACTTCTCTTCTTGCTTTGTAGTTTCCCTAATGGATAGTAGATGGTAGACCTTTCTTATCCTTGATGTATTTGAGACTTCTTGGCTTGATGCTTCAACCTTGTAGTTGTTCTTGAGATTTCCTTCCTTGATGATTCACCTTATGAGTTTTCTTGAGATGCACTTTTTCCTTGATGTGTCACCTTATCTTTGATACCATGTTGAAGAATCTAGGGAAATTAGATATAGTAGGATTCTTCTAGATTTGATAACAATTTGTGAAGCAATTTTTTCAATTTAACGTGTTAGCTTGATCTTATTCTATTATTATTTGATATTATTATATTATTTTTATTATTGTATGTATGTTTACTTCATCAAATTTCTATCAAAACACAAGAAACAAGAACATAAAATATTGGCTCTTTGTCAGGGCAAAACCTCTCTCTCTTAGAGAGGAAAACCCTGTCATAAATTTCTCTTATTGAACCTTCTATTGATCAATGCCAAACCCTAGACCCTTGACAATAATATCTTCCAAGCACAAGTCAATTCCTTCCTTCTTCCGACACTTTGTTTCTTGTCACTTCATCCTCCTTCTTTTGGCACTTCATTCCCCGACACTTCGTCCTCCTTCTTCTTCTGGCAGTTGGTGATAGACCTTGTTATGTGAGCTCTAGAAGAGATACTTTATATTTGATCCTTAGTGAGGTCATTCACTTATGGAGATGCCTTCCTTCTCTTGACCAACCAAGCACCCTTTTGAAGTGTAGTTACAGACTTGATATGACAATGCTGTAGTCCTAGTTTCTCGCACACGTGGGAGGTTTCCTTGTGTATTTGACTCCTTTTAAATTCACTTGGGAGAGCCTCTTCTTTGCTTGAATAGGAGGACTTATAGGCCTAAGTTTCTATCCCAAACAAAGATAAATATATGACTGTGATATTGATTCTATAGTGATTGCATTCTTCCCTTATTTTCTCACACATGGGACTGTAATTCACCCTTAAATCAGCCCTCTAAACTTCAGTTTAGTCTCCTTCTTCTTCGCTGCACTAGAGGCTACTTATACTTGTCTTTCTTCACCCTTTACTCATCTTATCTTGCTCGCCGATTTCAAAGGTATGATTCCTTGTCATTGGAGGAGTGGACAACCTCTATATATAGAGGACTGTCCCTCCTTTAGGCCGACTTGAGGCTGACTTGAGGAATTAAGGTTGACTTGACTTTTCCACTTCGTTCTTTCTTCTTTAGTGATGTTGTTGCATGGAGATGACTTGTGACTTTTCTTGGAGGGATATATTTGACTCTAATACATAAATATACATGGTGTAACATGTCCTTAAGGGTCTTCAACATTTTATTTTGACTCTTTGACTTACCTATAACACTTTGACATGTGATAAGGCCTATTTCAATAAGCAAGAAACTCGTTGACAAATATAACAAAAATAATATTTCTTTCTTGTATAAATACAAATATCAAAATTACATTTATGAAGACCAAACCTAGTTACACTTTTTTCAACACTTCGTTTCCAGTGAGCCTAAACAGTACCCCGATGAAGTCACTTGCTTCACCTCCCTGTGTAGGAAGCCTTTCTCTTCTTTCACCCTTTATTTATTTATTTAATAGGACTATGCTTCGACACTTATTATTTTTCAATGGGTGGAAGAGGGATCTCAAATTATTGAGAGAAGATGAGGTTTCCCCTTTAGAGAAGTATTTATATAACCTCTGATATTGTTTTGTTCGCTTTATATTTTCCCCTTATCATTTCTCTACTAAATTGGATTAGCATGTAACACACTAAGTAGATTTAATACCAAGTTGAGGAGTTTGGATACTAGAGTAGGTGCGGATCTAATAGGTTCCCTCAAGGTTTTCCTTTTTGATGTATCGTATTTTCCATATAGACTTAGCTCAACCTATGGAATCTTCCCAAAACAAAGAATATGAACTAACATATAGCCAAGCATTGTGGTTGTCACATTTCCTCTTTATTTCAACACAAATCCCTTTTGAGCCATGCACTCTTTCACACAAGGTCTTATTTATGTACAATGACCAAGAAATAATACAAGACAAGACATGGTTGACATGACACACAAGATTAACGTAGATAATAAAGAAAATAAAAGAAGGAAAGACTACATAGGAGACTCAACTCAAAGCTGCTATTGAAAATAGTGTTTCAAATCTCGACCATTAATGGGAAGAGGGTCAATCCTCTCGCCTAAGGATTTCAATTTGAAATTATTGTGACTGAGTTTTTCTTCGATGGTGTAGGGGCCAACCAACAGAGGTTGGAACTTCTGTGCTTGCCTTTCTCTTCACGGGATTTACTCCAATTCAATACTAAATCACCCACATCGAAACTCTTTTTCCCTGCAGTTTTTTTGTTGAACCAACGCTTAATACAATTTTGTTGTACGAATAATATTTCTTTAGCTTTGAGTATATATTTCTCAAGTTTGAGAAAAGTATGTATCCCGCTTTAAACCATAAGGAAAGGTCTACCTTGGGACTCTTGGGAGAGCTGCAGGTTGGGAGATATAGGTTCAGAGGCAAGATAACTTATTTACTGTATACCAGAAAGTACAATGAGGTTTTTGAGGGAAGGTTTCAGAGTTACACAGTCAACCCATAATGCATTTATCAAAGCATTGTGCCAGTTCCTTTGATAAGAGAAAATGGTTTTCTTGATTATGTGAATGAGATTTTTCTTTGTTGATTCATACTAAACCATTTTCGTGTGGGTAATATTTAGATGTGTGCTTTAACACAATACCATTTTCTAATGAGAATTCATAAAGTTTCAATGAATAAAAATAAGTCACATTATCAAAGACAAGAGGCGTTGGAATGCCAAACCTGGTTATAATATTATTATTTAAGAAGTGGATGACTTCCTGGTCGTTCACTTATCTTAAAGAACTACTTCTGTCCACCTAGTAAAATAATCTGTCATTGTTAAGATGTATCGGTGTTGCTATGACGAATGTGGGAATGTTTCTCCAATAACATCTAGTACCCACTGTTGAAATGGTTCCTCAACTGCTACTGGTAGCCATGGCGCAGTTGACTTCTGATCTCGACTAGCGCATCTCTAACAAGATGGGAACTTGTAAACAAAAGCATGAGCATCTCTAAACAAGGTGGGCCAATAATAACCAATCCTCATTATTTTATGCATAGTTGTATCACTCACACAATGACCACCTATTGGTCCATCATGCAGATATCTTAATACCTTCTTTGTATATTGAGGCTCAAGGCATCTTAACAAGACACCATTGTGGTGCTTTCTAAAAAGTACTCCATGAATGAGCTGATAGGATAAAGCTTTAAGGTGGATTTCCCTCTTTTGTTTGTTCGATAAATGTGTGGGAAAGGTGCCATGCTCTAATAATTTTCGTATTCCTAAATACCATGGTGCTATTGATTTTTTCCAGGGAACTTGTTCAACATTATACATCTGTATTTCCTACTCCCATCCTGAAAGATATTGCTCTACGACATCTCTCACTTTAACTGCTAATTTACATAGGCCATGACACTTAATGGTATGAATTGGATTAAACTCCAGATTGTATTCTTGTAAATAGGTCATCCAATTTTCCCTCTTCTCACCCAAATCCTACTCAAAGAGTGTCTTGAACATTGGATGAGTCACATATATGATTGTGTCAGATTTAAGGAGATAGGGATTGAAGTGTTTGAATTCCTTATATACAACATAAGCCTGTTTATTGATGGTAGGGTAATTCAACTCTGACCCCTGTAATACAACACTCATGAAAGAAATAATTCGTTCGTTTTCGTCAACATCCTTTTGAGTCAGTACAACTGCAATAGATGAATCTGAAACAAAATTGTAAAGCAGGAAATCTTTGCCATAATCATGACTAGATAATGCAAGTGCATCAACAATAGCTTGCTTGATTTGAGAAAAAACATCTTTTTACCTTAGGTCACATTTATAAGTCACATCTTTCTCAATCATCTCCTATAATGGTTTAAATATATGAGCATAATCAGAAATGAACTTTCGCAGGAAATTAATCTTCCCCAAGAAAGATTGCATAACCTTCTTATTTACTGGGAATGGGATCTGGGTTATAGCTTTGAACCTTCCAGGATCAAATTTGATTCCTCTTTTTGCAATGATGTGTCTTAAAAGAGTGCCTTCTGACGCACCAAAGATGTTTTTCTCGGGATTGAGAGAGATCCCATATTTGCGACATCACTCAAATATTTTAATTTATATGACACATGGTCTGATATTATTTTGGAAAACACAGTAACATCATCCAGATAAACTACTACACGTTGGAAAATGAAGCCATGGAAAGCGATGTCCATCACTATTTGAAAAGTAGCACCAACATTGATAAGCCTGAACGGCATACACTTAAAGGTGAATGTTCCCCACTTGGTCGTGAAGGTGGTTTTAAGACAGTCTGGTTTTGCCACTAGAACTTGATTGTAACCAAAAAAACCATCTAGCAATGAGAACATCTTAGACCCTAATATTGTTTGGAGACTATGTTCCATGGATGGAACTAGGTAATTGTATTTTTTTGATATGCGGTTGAGATTACGAAAATCAACACACAACCTTATCTCACCAGTCTTCTTTCTAATGGGGACCGAATTCGAAAACTAAGTAGAATGTCTAACCTTAAAAATGATCCAAGAATCCAGCAACATCCTCAATTCCTTCTGGATCAGAGGTTCTAGTGTTGGATGAAATTTCCTTAGCTTTAGCTGAAAAGGCTTCACTCCTTCCTTAATGGGAATGACATGCAGGATAATGCAAGTATCATATGTCTTCAAATCATAATAATTCCATGCAAACACATCATGGTCCTATTTGAACATGTGAATGGATGCTTGTCGTTATTGTGGAGAAAAAAATGTACCAAATTTTACATATTTTAGATCGCCTTGAGTTCCCAAATTGACTTGTTCAAATGAAAGCTTCAAGCTCAGAGTCTTACTGTTAGTTGTACCTCTGAATTGGTTTTGTAGGTCATATAATTTTTCTAGGGAAACTATGCCTTTAGGCATAGTATTTCCTTTCATTGCATTAGATGTCTCCTGCAAAGCCTTGTCATGCTCATCCTCCCCGATGGAAACATATTTAAACACGTCCGCATTAGCCATAAAATGCATTATCTTTTGGCCATCATTGAGCGACCACTTCTGTGTCACCAATTATCTTGAGAAAATCTACCTTTCGATCAATGGATTTCTTTAGTCCAAGCA
The DNA here is from genome assembly GCA_000404065.3 of Pinus taeda. NCBI lineage: Eukaryota > Viridiplantae > Streptophyta > Pinopsida > Pinales > Pinaceae > Pinus > Pinus taeda. Next base: position 182,583 of record APFE030124984.1, on the reverse strand, counting down.
CAAGTGCTTCATATTCAACAATTTTATTTGTAAATTTGAACTCCAAACATCATGATAAAATGTACTTCTTATTGTATGGGTCTATGAGTACGCAACCAACTCCAAAGCCATCCTGTGTTCTTGAACCATCAAAGTATAAAGTCCAAACATTATCAGCTACTAAATCGGTACCTATTATTATTACTGTGTAGCAGGTCAGATGAGTGATCACTGTGCTTGATAAAACCCGTGATCAGTTTCCAAAAAACAATTTCCAAAAATTAAATTGATGAAGGCACCATGCTCATTATGACCCTTAAGTGGTGTCACAGTGTATTTCATGTATGGCTCACTCTCCACTTAAATCTGGTTGTTTTTTCCCTTATATAAAAGCCATAATTGTGAACAATCTGTAGCAAAATACCCTTGTAATTTACTAGACCAATCTCGAGTCAAAAGTACGCCATAGGCTTCAGGGATGTCCACAATTATAATGTTTATATATTGGTGCACATGGTGATCAAATGAAAAATAGATGATGACATTCTTGAGTTCACCAATGGCTTGGACAAGGGATCCATCCAGCTAGATAATTTGCGCATCAATTTTATCGCATTTAGCATTAATTTTCTTATAAATAGATAATGGAATTACATTCACTTATGCACCTAAATTGACTAAACAATTATGGACATTGTAATTAAAGATTTCAAAACTTAGCAAAAATGGGGCGCAAATATTGTTAGCATATAAATTTACAACATTAACTAAAAATTTGAGAGTTCTAGAGGAATTACCGGACACCTTTTGAGAAGTAGAATCTTTGTCACTTGACGAAGGTTGTGAAAAGGCTTGGTCAAGTTGTTCACACTGGCTTGCTATCTTCGCGAGCTCAAAGATATAAATGTTGGCATGAGTTCTTTTCAAGTCTTCAAAAATATTGTATTCAATTGCTTCATTTTTAGTAGGTAATGCTGAAGTGTTTGGAGGTGTAGCTTTGTTTAACACTTCCGAAATGACAGGCTTGTTTTTGTTGCTAGTGGAAGTGTTCTTAGAAGTGACTGTATTTATAGAATTATTTCATGCATTCTGAGCAGGTTTGGCTGGTTGTGAGATCCTTCTTAACAATTACTCCTTCAATTTTTATCTTGTCACCTCTTGTTCATATATGGGCCCTTTGCTCCTCAAACCATAATGACCATTCTGTTTTTGAGGAGGGAATTCACTTCGAGGTGGTGCTTCAACACTCTTCTTCTAAGTATTAAGAAAGGAGTCAAAAATATTAACTGCATGTCCAATACCTGAACTTTCCTCAGGCACCACAAGCTTGTTTGTTTATTTAGTCTTCTCGGACTAATCATCTACTAGTAAAGTATGAAGAATATGCGCCACCAGAGCATTCATGTTGTGGTTCCAATGTGGGCATGTTTTCTCTAAATCCCATTCATGATGGAAGGAACAATAGTTATCCATGCCTATACTTTCAATATTCAACACCACATTTGAAGTGTGGGAAAATTCAACAAGTTGATTGTTTTGTTATTATTCCTTCTAAATGGGAGAGACTTGGGGGGCTTGCCACTAGTAGAAGCCTCGATTGACCTTCTCTTTAATTCTGTAACTTTGTTAGTGAGTGCCTTTAAAGATTTAGTAAAGCTTTCAATATCAACATAATCCTTTTCTTTAGGCTTACTTGAAGAAGGCTAAGACTTCTTGCTAGTGTCCTTGGAGTCTTTAGATTCTTCATCATCAGTAATAGCTCTAATGGCATGCAAGTCTTTCTCCATGGTGACCGGTTCTACAAAGTTTAGAGCTAATGTATCCTTTACAGCTCTACTAAAAAAAACATAAATGTTTGTAGGAAATGGAACTATGTAATAATCAATAGTGATAGAATCGTGAGTTTGTGTGTCTGGGGGAAACTTGTTCAATATGCGGTTGAACCTCTAATTGAAATCCTTGAATTTCTCCTTTTCCCTCATCTTAATATTTCCAATCTCTTTTAATAACATGGCGAGAGTCTTATCATCGACGGATTTCTCCAAAAATAATTTTTTAAACTCCCTCTAACCATGGATTGAATTGACAAGTAGACTATGATACCGTGTTCTACTCTACCTTCTAAAGTCAAAGGAAAAATCCTACAAGCAAACATCATCGTAATGTACCTCTAACATCTGTAGATGCATGTATAAATCGTTGATATGATTTCTGCCTTAGTCTTCTTGTTTAGATAACAACTTCTTCGGATGTCTAGGAATTATATGAAGGTTATCCGGAAGAGTGAGTGGCCCTTGGGCCATCTAATCCAAGTCCTGATCAACCATGTCTTTGTCTCTTTGTTCCTCCTCCCTTTTCGAGTGTGATGATCCCTCTCCTTCACCATTCAAGCCTTTGTTGAAATCAAAATCAACTACAGACTGTTCTCCGTTAGAAATAATAATATCTTCCTCGTACTCTTCGTGAATGGGTGGAAGCGACTCTTACTGAACTGTTTCTTCTAAAGACTCTGCTAATTCTTCAAGAGTGGCAAAGACAAAATCTTCCACCAATGCATCTAATACACCAGTACGAGTTGTTTCTTTTTTCTTGGGATGATTTGGAATCTTATGAGCAATGGGGAGTAAACCGATAGCTTTCACAAACCGATGGTTAATAGGCCAAAGTGACTGGAGTTGTTTAAATGTAACCTCGTAGGCCAACTCGATACCATATTGGGAAAACCCTCCTACTTTGGGAATAAGATTTGTGATGGTGCTCGGGATATTACTGCCTTGTCGAAAATAAGAATGATTGGGACGTGAAGAGTTATCAACCATAAAAAAATGACTTCCCTCCTTCTAGCGCCAAAGTTTTGATGGTGATGGATACCACCAATATATAGGGGATCTCTCTTATATGAGGTCCCAATTAGACCTCAAACCATTTTATGTAGGAGTCCCATCCAGAAATACAACTTGACTTCCATTTACTTAAAAAAATTCCTATACTTAAGCAATTAGCACGAGAGAGAAGCGCACATGTGCTTTTGAATGAGCAAGAGGGTGTGCCTTGTGAAATGTTCAATTATAGATGTATCAAGGTTGTTTCACTGTGGGGGAGAGAAAGTGAGTCTCTAAAATATAAGTAATAGTACTAATCTAATGGAGACACACAAACATAAACGAGAAATAACTGTTAGACATCAAGCACAATAGTTCACATAGATGCAATGATAATGAAATCAACACAACACATTTCCAACAAGTTGAGGACCAAAGTCATCGAAATAGTTCAATTACTTCAGTAAATATGAAATCCAACATAAAAAAAAACATTATAATAATAGCCTTGAAAAATCTATGATTCATGCATGAAGATGTGCTGGCCAAAGGGCTTAAAGTATTAGGAAAAAGTTCCAAGATACATAAGTACAATGAACATCACTAGCTCCAATAGTGGAGTGTTAGAGCCACTACTTTCTCCCCAAAAGTACTATCTCTATCTCTCTAATGGCTATGGGAGGAGCCAAGGTTCAAAGTGCCTTGCTTGAATAAGGAGGATCCTTTTACAACTTCAGGCATGACCTTTAATATCCTCATGATCCTTGACTTTATAACTTCTAATGACCTTTGGACTTCCAAATGAATTTTGAAATTACATATGACATGTATTTTGGACTTCTATACATGGCTCTTTTTTCCATACATGAATTTTGGAATTTCGCTTCTTTTTCTTTACAATAATTACATGACTACATCATAACTTCCACATCATCATATCATGAGGACATGACAAGTCACTATCATTGATGACATTGAGTTCCTTCAATAAGTGACAAGGTTGCCACTCATGTCTTTGATCTTGTATGCAACTATCATGTTGTTGATATCCTCAACCTCAAAAGGGTCTTTGATCTCATGGAGTCTTTTGGGCTACTTCGATCACCAGGATTTCAATGTGTTCTTCATTCTCGAATGCTTCCTTTCACTGCTCTCTTTGCCTGATATCTTCATGCATCCTTGCCATGTTGTTTTGTAATACCTGTTACTAAAATCATTCATGGAAAACAAACATCAACCCTAAAAATATCTTATCCTAACATGTTTCATGAAAATTTCAGTTCATAACTTAACAATGAGCTCAGAAAGGACAAGGAAACTTCTGGGCGCAAGGGTGCACTGCGAAGGAGGGAAGGAATGAGGGCTTCGAGGATTCAGGGTGTGCTGATGCGCTCGAAAAGAGAGATAAATCTTCAAGGGAAGGTGGAGGGTGCAGGTCTAAAGGATGAAGGAAAATCATTCTGGCTTCCCAAGTGCGTTGTGCACTCAAGGGAGATAGGGAGGGCACATGGTGCACTATCAAAATATTAAGGAGTAAAGTTTCGAGGCTTTGGGGTGTTCTCATGCGCTTAATAGGTCCAAGGAGGGAGAATGATGCAGTGTTGAAGGCCGAAGGGATGAATCTTCAGGTCTTCGGGGTGCACTGAAGAGAGTTAAGGAGGGTGCAGGGCACATTGTTGAAGGATGAATGAATCATGATGATGCTTCGATGGTGCACCATGCACCCAATAAGAAATATGGAATTATTTAAGGGCACAATTCAGAACAAGAAAGGGGAATGACGCTTAGGAGTGTGCTATGTAATCTTGGAGGGTTCAGGGCACACTTCCAAACAATGAAGGGGTCTTGATTAAGGCTTAAGAGTGCGTCATGCACTCCTAATCTCATTGAGTTAACTTGTGCAACCAAATTTTTTCAAAGACTAGAAGATAGAACAAGGGGCGAACACAATGAGTTTAGACATGAAATTAAGTGCGACACATACCAAATCATCAATAAGACTTAGATAGGCTTGAATAATGACAAATAAACATCAAAACATCAATTTAAAAACACTCCCTAAGTACAACAAACAAAGTGTGTGGACTGCAACCAAAAGTGTCATTTTACAAAAAACAAAGGTGTTCTAACCATGAAATGCATTAGAGATATTATAACAATGTGACGACACTCTAGAATGATCAAGAACACTTGAAATATGTAGAATGAACAAAAACAACACTTGATGACCAAAACAACACTTGATGCGACAATTAAGTAAGCTCCAAAATTTGAATGTAGTGAAATTTTGGAGGGTGTTGTAGTAGCAAAAATAAGTTGGTACCAAGAGTAGCACCAACATCAATGACACCTTATAGGATTAACATTATGAAATTAGTGGAATTGAAGTTGTAGCTTAAGGAAATTCTTGATAAAGGATACATTAGGCCAAGTGTGTCATCTTGGGGTGCACTAGTGTTGTTTGTAAAGAAGAAGGTTGGTACTCTCAGGTTGTGTATTGACTATAGACAATTGAACAAGGTGATGATTAAGACCATGTATCATTTGCCATTGATTGATGACTTGTTTGATTAGCTGAAGGGAGCAACAATTTTCTCAAATATTGACTTGAGATCAAGATATCATTGGGTACACATCAAAGAAGAAGACATCTACAAGAGAATATTTTGTACTAGGTATGAGAATTATGATTTTGTAGTGGTTTCATTTTGTCTTACCAATGCTCCAACTACTTTCAGGTGCTTGATGAATAATGTGTTGCGTCCTTATTTGGACAAGTTTGTGACAATATTCATTGATGACATATTGATACATTCTAAGAATGAGGAAAAAAATGTAGAACACCTGACATCAGTGTTAAGATTTCTAATAGAGAATCAATTGTATGCCAAGCTTAGTAAGTAGAGTTTCTTTCAGGTTGAAGTTCATTACTTGAGACATGTTGTTTCCAAGGAAAGTATAACAGTGGACCTAGAAAAGATCAGAGTTATCACGGTGTGGGAATCTCCTAGGAATGTGGATGAGTTTAGATCATTCATGGGACTGACATGTTATTACAGGTCATTCATCAGGAGCTTCTCATGGATTTCCTATCCGATTACATATTTTCAGTGAAAACGGAAGAAGTTTGAATGGACTGAGGAGTTTGTAACTAGTTTCTATCAGTTGAAGCATTTGCTTATAAATGCTCTTGTCTTGAAGATTGCAGATCTTAACAAAGAGTTAGTGGTATGTATAGATGCTTACAAGAGAGGAATTAGTGGAGTCCTGATGCAGGAAGGACAAGTGGTGTGCTATGAGTCAAGGAAGTTGAATGAGCACAAATAGAATTATATGACTCATGATACTTAGTTGGAAGCTATCATTCATTCCTTGAATATGTGGAGACATTATCTTCTTGGTAGGAGCTTTGTCTTGATGAGTGATCACAGTGGGCTGAGATACTTGTTTGACCAATCTATTCTGAATGCTAGGCAAGCTAGATGGTTGGATACTCTTCGTGAGTTTGACTTTGAGATCAGGTACATCAAGGGAAAAGAGAACATGGTTGCAAATGATCTTAGTAGAAGAGTGCAGGTGAATTACATAACAACAGTGAGTTTTTATGGGACAAACTTGTAGGAGAGGATATCGCAGGCAATACATCGTGATGACATGTATCAACAGTTGAGGCACAAGTTACAGTAGCAAGGTGAAGGTAATAGGGATGAGGAGTATCATCTCATAGTAGATGGCTTGGCCAGATCTGGGAACATGATTTATATACCAAATTGCAGTGATCTCAAGAAGCTTATATTAAGGGAGTTTCATGTTAAGCCACATTTAGGTCACCCAGGATATCAAAAGAAATTGATAGCAGTTAAGAAATTCTATTATTAGCCGAACTTGAAGAAATAGGTGGCTGAGTTTGTTGCGAGATGTTTGAAATGTTAGTAGGTAAAAGTAGAGTGTAAGAATCTAGGTGGTATATTGCAACTGATTCTAATTCCAGAGTAGAAATGGGAGTTAATTTCAATGGAATTAATTATAGGTTTGCCAAGGAAATTCAGACAACATGATTCCATCATGGTTGTGGTTGATAGGTTAAGTAAGGTAGCTCACTTCATTGTAGTTAAGAATACAAATTCTACTTGTGAGATAGCTCAGATTTTCATCGGGGAGATAATGAGATTGCACTGTGTTCCTAAGAAGATCATATCAGACAAAGATGCCGAGTTCACTTCCAGGTTTTGGAAGGATTTGTTTGCATGTTTGGGGACATAGTTGGCCTTTAGTACAATTTATCATCCACATATAAATGGACAGATAGAGAGGGTTAACATGATTCCTGAGGACACGTTAAGGATGTATGTCATACATCAACAAAAGAAGTGAGAAGAATATCTTCCATTGGTAGAGTTTGATTATAATAATGGGTATAAGGAGTCCTTGAATATGAGTCCATTTGAGGTTCTTTATGGGCAAAGTAATAATACTCCTATCATCTGGAGTGATCCAGTGAACAAAGTATTTATTGGACTAGATATGTTGGCAGAGATGGAACAAGAAATGCAAGTTATTTAGAGGAATTTGAAAGTAGCACATGACATGAAGAAGAGTTATGCAGATCAACACATGGTATTTAAGGAGTTTCAGGTTAGGGAGCATGTGTACTTGTGCATCAAACCCAAGAGGAGATCCTTCAGGATTGTGTCATGTGCCAAGTTGGAAACTCAGTATTGCAGGCTTTTTGAGATCCTTGAGAGGATTAGACCGGTGGCCTACATACTTGCACTACCTCCAACAGTGAAAGTCCATGATTTTTTCCATGTTTCATTTCTTAAGAGATATGTGCAGGATGTTGATCATGTGACTGACTAGTCTTTATTGCAGGTGGAACCAGAGGGAGAATTCCAGCCAAAACCTCAATGCATATTGCAGCAGAAACAATGCATGCTCCATAACTGAGAAATAGAGCAAGTGCAGTGAAAGCACTTTGGACCTGATGAAACGACATGGGAGATGGCTAATCAGATGCAGACTTTGTATTCTTCATTATTTATTGGGTAAAGAAAATGAGTTTTGGTATATGTATATGTATACATATATATGGTTATAAATACGTGTTGAGATATGTTATAAAGCTCTAATAAGCGATATGATTTTCATGTTTGTCATGTTTGTCATGGTTTCCAGTAGTTATTCATTGTAAATATTGCATCGAACTATGCTATAAACCTCCATAGGCAATATGTTCCATTTCAGCGGTTTGCTAGTTGTAGCTGTCATATAACACCGAGGACGGTGTTCCCCTAAGGGGGAGGGGTTTGTAACAACCTCAGGTTAAAATTTCATGTAATAAAGTACAAGAAAGGAAAAATAAGGCCAGGGTCATGGGACATGTATTCCAAGCTGAATGTTGGGAAAAACATTATAGTGGGAATCACTTTTGGTTTAATAATGGCTATGCAAATTGATAAAGTCTTTGGCAAAGGAAAAGAGGTAATAATTGGAATTTATTTACCAGAAATAAAGGAAAATAGCAGAAAAGGAAGGTGAAGAGACACTAATTTGCATGAGAAGGACATTATAAGGAAAATTAATGAAAATGAAGAAAATAGAAGCCTCAATGATAAGAAAGATTTTGAGGATCAGTTCACAAGTTTTTGCTAGTTTGGCTTTGGGATTAGTTTCAGAGAGAGAGAGAGATCACCAAAAGGAAGCAAGAAAGAAAGCAAAGGAAGGAAAAAGAAAAGTAAGGAAAGCAAAGGAAAGAAAGGAGGAGGTTGGATCAACGACTTCAAAATGAAGAGGGTTGGGGGTGGAGATGGTTTTCTTCAAGAAGATTTCGACACGTGGGTGGAGATAGGAAAATTCCTCAAAGGATGGTGAAGGAATTCTGAGGCATCCAAGCTTGTTTTGGTTTTGTGATATCTTGACCAATTTTGGTGAGATCACGAAAGTTTTAGGGTGGAGTTGGTTTAACCTTTGGATTCCATTGGTTGTTTGTGTATGGGTTTATCCCATGAGATCCTACATTCATTCTTGGAATATGGAATGAGGGTGATTGACCGAAAGAATGATTTGGTTCAACTCAATCTATGGTCAGGTGGTACGTGGAAGTCACTGACTTAGTCGGATTTTTCATACGTTAATAAGCGCTAGCTTCCTATTGTGATTTATGAGATTTTTCACTTGTTATTATGTTTCTTTGATGGCTGTTCTTTCATGGTTAATGTTCTAGTTATATGCTAGTTATAAGCATGGTTCTATAATATGTTCTAGCTATGGCTCTAGTATGTTCTAGTTAGTCTAGGTCAAGTTATAGCTTCAAGTGTGAGTGATTAACTTTGTCATTATGAGAAATATGATTCTGGAAAGTTACAGGAAGCTCTAGGTAGTGGTCTAGAGGTTAGCCTAGAAAAGTGGCTCAGATCCCGTAACAACATGCTATGAACTGGAGATTTGGGATCATAATTGCATGGAGAAAATCTTGTGAGTGCAGTTGGAGGCTCACAACCGCATGTAGACAGTGTCAAGGGTGTTATTATCGGTATAGGTCACTGCAACAAGGTTCTAACTTAGGGATTGACCACCTAGGGTGTTTCTTCAGCTCCTGGGTGATCTATAGTCCCTGTAGGATGTTAGTTTGTGGTCAATTTGTAGGCCCCATTTTCTTAACGAGAACTAGGAGGTTAGGTCAAGTCATAGTTGCAATCCATTTCACATTTACGTGGAGGGATTGTAAAAGAGAGTAAATGTGGGGTGGCATTGTTACAAGAGATTAGCTCTTTGGGGCATATTGCTTGTATGCAAATCACTGCTTTAACAAAATGCTTGATAACTCTTATTGAAAAAACTTGAGTTTTTTTTCTTTCTAATTGGGTGAGATGGTGAATGTATAAAAACCTTGGCTATATAATCATAATTTGAATGCTACTGATTCTCTTATTTCTATGGTGGCTTGATAGTTCATAGAGAGATGTTTGAAGGAGGGTATTGGCAAATTTCCTGTTACATCATTGTTATTCACGTGACTTCAATATCATTCATGTTCTAACAATATGATTCCTGTGATAGAGCTATTTGATTTGTTTGATTGGTATTGATGAAAATATGTCTAGCTAATAAAATAAGTGTGGCAGAGGATTGATGATAGTGAAACTATAATGACATGCCATGATGAAAAGATCCATGATCAGTGAAAAAAGACTCATGTTGCTACTTGTATTTTATGTGTTTCTTGTATTCATGAATGCATATTGATGATGCTACTTTGAAGAGATATTGCTATATTTTCATATATTTTTTTGGCATGACATTGAATCAATATACATTAAGTTGATAGTTGGATCTTGTTATACATTTAGAGATAATATTTGATGAAAAGAAGGCTTGGCATAATAATGATGATGTACTTGCTACTACTTGGTATATGAAAATGTTGTTGAGGAGTGAATTGGATTGGTACTGAACAATTTGGCTCAGTATCTAATGAACTAGGATTTGAGGATATATTGCAGGATTGTCACATGTTTTGGGCTTATGATATGTTTCCTTGGTATAGTGAGTGTGATGAATGATTGGTGATGTCTTATTGAGTATTGAACAATTAGGATTGATGAACAAGATATTTGTTTGACATTGCAAAGGACTTTTGGCTTGATGTTTGATAGGGTTAGTGTGAAAATAATTTGATATAGTTATGGCTTGGTATTGATAGTAATGATTATTGAGATCTGGCTTTGTTGTTTAGAGACTGAATTCAAAGAGGTTATTGGTTTATTGGTACTTAGATTGTTGTTTGGTAGTGGCCTCCAGTTTTTGATGGTTGATTGAGACAGGTGGATCCAATATGAAAATTTTGAAACGTGGTCCACAAAGGTGTTGAGGATTGTAGCCTTCAGTGAGGGAGTAGGATCTTCCTTCCTGTAGGAGTTGGTAAAATTTATCAGGGAGTAGTAGCTCCCTTCCAGTAGGAGCTTGAAAATTTGTGGAGGTTGTATCCTCCTGTAGGTAGGAGCCAATGTACTCGTAAGAATCTGCGCTAGTACAAAATATAAGAAGATTTTATTTATAATAATAAGAAGAAGACAAAATGACAACAATGGTGGTTTTTTCCCACATTGGGTTTCCACCTAAAATCCAGTGTCTTTATGTGTTGGTGTGTGCTTTTATACTTAATGTTGCTCATGGTTTACTGAATAAACTCTAATCTATAACACAATGTTCTACTAAAGAAATAACGATTCAAGGAAAATTTGGAAATGAATACATAAATTAAGTAAATCTGAATTGGGAATGAAATATTGATTCAACCCCCCTTTCAATATTTGAAATACTGATTCACCCCCCCTCTCAGTATTTCTAACAAGAATACATTGGAGAAACAGGGAGATTGGTTGGTGTTAGGTTGAAGGATCACTCAACTGACATAATAAGAAATAAGGCTTCTAAATCAGCCCTAGAAGAACACACATGCTTCTCCTCACACTATATTTGTATGGAAAATGCCAAGCTCATTAAAAAAGAAGACCATTATTTAAAAAAAAAGGTTAAAGAATCCATTGAGATAGAAGAAAGAACCAACACTATGAATAGAGATTATAATTTAAATCTTTGAAACACTTGGAAACCCTTATTGAGAAACATTGATAATAAACCGACATGTAAATACATTTCCGCAATATAACTATTAATAACTTTATAATGTTCATATTGAATTCATCTCAATGAAAATTGCGATCCCCTGATGATGGTCTCACTTGGAAGACCGAAACAATGGATTACAAAAATATTTTAGTAGGTTCTATCCACAAAAAAAATATAAAATACAATTAACGCTCTTTCAATGCAAGGAAATTACTCACTATCACATGACCTGAATTTCCTAAAGCTGTTCATTCATGGATTTATGAACCATTAATGGGTATTTAAGAGAAAAGGGTGACCACGTCCTTATGCACCAGTGGCTCATGCTTTATATTATGTCACCTTAGAACTTTTGAAGGTTTGGTTAAGTCTAAAGAATCAATTATAAGTATGATGTGAAGAATGGTGCCTAGGGACATACCATATATTGATTTTATAGAAAATCCCCCCCCTCTCTCTCTCTAATAAGTCCTTCCATTGGTATGCAACCTATAAATGTCATATATATTTATTGAAGAATGAAAAAAAGGGGTATGGTTGTGTTGCAGGAATATGGAGTGTTAAAGAATTAGGGTTCCAATGAGGTTAACTTATCATGGGAGGAAGACGCATATGACTTTGAAACCAATTTCTTTTAGAGAAAATTTTTGGCTTCCCTATAGCATCAAAGTCTTCAAATAGGTAGAGGTAGACTCTTTCCTTGATGAAAATGGTGGTGTTATGCTATCTTGAATTGTTGGATGATTCATTATCTCTTTGAGCCTTTGAAGGATTACTAGGTGAGCATCTTTGATATCGTTGAATCTTATTGGTTGATAACATGATGCTTTTCTAAAGTTATGAGATAATAGTGGATAAAGGTAGAAGTTGACATATTTGGCATATATTATTCTATGTATTACAAACATAGTTGATTTTTGACTAGGGTGGTTGGGATTGTCTCCAATTAGCATATCTAATTTTCACCTTGGTTTTCTAAGATGCATTTCAAGGCTTGTAACCACAAAGGGGTGTAAACTTGAAAATGCACCTAGTGCACACATATTGCACCCAAAATTGTAGGGGAAGAAAGTCCTATTCATTTTTCAAATGGTTTAGGATGCATTTGTGGGATACTAATAGATCCAGAGCCAGCTTGTTTGATTTGGGATGTTAAGAAAATAGTTAGTGGGGAAGTGTGAATTCTTTTATGACATCAAGGATGTTGATTTCTAGTTGTATGGTTTTGAATGGAAACCCTTCTTCCCATCTAGATTTGTTTGTGATTGTTACTTTTGGAAGAGTGTTGTAGCCTTTAGATGGTTATATTTCATAATTTAACCACTAGAGGAACATAATTTATCTTAGTTTCCTTCATGTTTAAAGGGATTGTCATGAAATATGTGACAAATTTCAATGACGTTGTCCACTAATTGGATTTTATAGAGTTAAGAGAGACTTGTCATGACCCTATTCTACGAGAATTAAGCATAACAATTGTTTTCCTTGATTTGTGGGATTTTATAGAGAGCCCATGGGTAATGAAGATGTGAATGATGAAAGTGATGATGCCAATTGAGTGCCCTTCGAGCCTTGTTCCTTTGATCATTTTGAAGATAGAATTTCCCAAGGCAAGACTTGGATTATTATGGGTATAAATTCCTAAAGGAAACAACAGAAACTACCCTAGGTTGACTTCAAAAAGGTTCAATGTGGACAATGCTTTGAACACTTCCTTTATGGTAGCACAATGAAATGTTGCAGCTTCATTGAGATATAGTAACCAAAATACTATAAGTGGAGATGTTGAAGTGGTAATGGGGGTGATTATCTAGAGAAACCAAAGAGGCATGTAGTACCTAGTGCCCAGGAAAGGAAGATAGTTGGAAATGTTGACACGAGTCATCACCCAAAGAACATGTTCAAAGATTAAGAAAGTTAATGACGAAAAAGACATTGAATACTTCATCATGTTCTTAAATACATGACTTCTCATTTTGAGGTTTTCTAAACAAATGAAACCACATACCATGCAATGGGATCTACCAATCTTTGAGGATAATTTTGTTACTATGCATCATTCCAAGTTCAACAAGAAGTAGAAACTCTTACAAGTGTTTACCCTAATGGTCAAGGAAAAACATAATAATTATGGAATCAAGATTTAAGGGTTGAACCTTTGCGGTGCAATTTGATTACGCAAGGCTACAAGTGATGTGTTAGGACATGTTGGTGGTAAATAAGATGGATAAATTCAAATGCTAAAGAAAAGAATTACATAATTATTTGGAAGTGTGTTAAACCTTGAACCTTTATTTGTAGAGTCCCTTCTCATTCATGATCCTAGATAAATTCAATAAGAGTCATTTGTGTGATTTTCCAAAGAGAATTCCATCAAGGAGGTTGTTCATAGGAATCTAGAAAATTATGGCCAATAAGCAGAAGATAGAAAGAATGTATTATTAGATTTCTATTGGATTATTGATAAGTTTGTTGTTATTGCTCACAAGATATATTATGTAAATGGATCTTTTAGTGTTATATAGATTTGGATTTTAATGAGAAGTATGTTAATTCCTATATTGGAATGTTGGAGAAAATGAATAGTTTCATAGGGTGTTAGGTCCCTATACTACTAGTGTAGCCTCTTATTGTTATTAGTGAAACCCCCTTATTGTATTTTTGTGCCCATGTAGTCCCCATATTGTTATTATTGTGCCCCATAGAAGCCCACTATTGTTATTGTTATGCCCTTACAATATTATTGTTATGCCGACTTTGATTATAATGTGACCCCTTATGCTCCTATATATAGAAAGGAGGTCTTGTCATTTGTATCATTGAAGAATTGCTCATTTGTGTAATGTAAAGGAGGGTTCCCCCTTGAAGAGGCTTATCTTGAAGTCATTGATCTATATCTTCTTCTATTTTGTGAACTGGTTTCATAACGTTTGGTATCAGAGCTTTGGATTCTAGGGTTTCGCTGCTTTAAACATGTCATCGTGGAATTTTCACTATATATTTTTTCTACAAAGCTTCAGATGCTTAAATTAAAACCTAGTGATTTGAAATATTTGTGAACCTCGTGATCGAATTTCAGATTTTTTCTTGCTATATTGTCATAGATATGAACTGAGGAAGTTAGGGTTTTTGCAAGCTCTAGAATTCGATCTCAAACATGCGACCTTGGAAACATCATCATAACTTTCTCTCTGAGCATAGGATTATAATTTCGTAGAAAGTGATATAAATAGGATGAAATATAGTTTGTTGGGTATCGTTTTCAGGGCCGAAGGTCGAAACAGTGACACGTGGAACTTCATACAAGTTCTCTTTACTGAACCAGTCTATAATCCAATGATCATGGGAGATTGAGCATAACTCTTTCTTGGAGAATCCAATCTCGATCAAACTTATGGTGTTGGAAAGAGGAATCAGAGGGATAACACAGGATGAATTTCAGACCTTGTATATCCAAAATTACAGAGATATAACAGATTCAAGATTGAGCTCCTAAAAGCAAGAAAAAGAATGACTTGAATCAAGAAAATAGAAACACCCAGTAAGCAAAATTGGAGGGATGATTTGAAGAATGTGATCTAAGATATGATCAATAAGAGCAATGGTATAGAAGAAGAATTGAATGGAAACATGGAATATTTGAAGAAAAACATGGAAGGTTTGAAGGAAGGTGGGACAAAGTTGCTACAAGAGAGGCTTCCTGATGGCAAAAAGGTAGTAGAGGAAACTCATGATGATAACAAAAGAAATGTTAATCATGATTTCATAGACTCTAATGTTAGATTGAAGACCCACCATATTCCAAATATAGATATGAGGAAGTTTGATGGCAAGGATCCAGTAACTTGGATACTACAGATGGAGAAATATTTTGATCTACATGATGTGCAATCGCCACAAAAGGGTTCAATGGCAAAGCACATGGAGGACTTCCAAAAATTGAATATAAGGGTAAATGATGTTCCAAAGAAGTAGAGGATTAATGTCTCCATAGGGAATTTAAAGGATAACATTCAACATGAGGTTCGCCTTTGGGAACCTGATTCATTGGAGAAGGCATACAAGTTGGCAAGAAAAATTCAAAGCAAAATTATGGAAACAATGAATCCTACCACTCATAACTATAAAGATGGAAGTTTTTTTTACTCCTAACCTCGCACAACCTACAAGGGTGACACCACAAAAATTGGAAGAAAAAGGAGGAAAAGGGCTTTGTTACAGTTGTGATAGAAAATACACTAAAGTCATAAGTTAGATGAGAAAAAAATATTTTAAATATATTGTGAAGAGGAAGAAGAAAAGGATCAAGAAACATAAAAAGAAGAGGATATACACGAGGAACCAATCTTAGAGAAAGAAGAAATGAATCTGGCCATATCTTGTAACACATTGGTAGGAATTAGCACTCCTCAAACTCTCAAGATAAAAGGACATATCAAGAATTTTAAGGTTCAACCAGTGGAAGATCACATCAAGCATCAACAAAAAGTTCTCCAGCTATTAAAGGATAAACTCACTTTGGCATAGAATCGAATGAAACAACAGGCATATCAACATCGTAGCGAAATAAGTTTTGATGTAGGCAACTAGGTATTTTTATGGCTACAACCATACAAACAAATGTCCCTCAATCAAGCTAAGAAGGATAATAAATTATCACTAAAATACTATGGTCCTTACAAGGTGTTGCAAAAGATTGGTACTATGACATACAAATTGGAGCTTCCTGCATCTTCCCGAGTGCACCCAGTTTTCCATGTTTCATGCTTAAAGAAGGTTATATGTAACAACATCGCATTTCAAACAATATTGCTAGAAATTGACCAGGAAGGAAAAATCATAGTGAAACCTGAAGCAATCATGGAAACAAGAACCCGACAGCTACAAAATCGATTAATTTCAGAGTATCTCATGAAGTGGAAGAACTTACCTATTGAATATTTCACATGGGAGGATGAGAATTTTATACAGAAGCATACAAAACTACTCAAGCATTGAGGACAACACTTTTTGAAGGAGAGGGGAATGTTAGGTCCCTATACTACTTGTGTAGCTCCTTATTGTTATTAGTGCAACCCCCTTATTGTATTGTTGTGACCATGTAGTCCCCATATTGTTATTATTGTGCCCCATAGAAGTCCACTATTGTTATTGTTGTGCCCTTACAATATTATTATTATGTCAACTCTGACTATATTATGACCTCTTAGACTCCTATATATAGAAAGGAGGTATTGTCATTTGTGTCATCGAAGAATTGTTCATTGGTGTAATGTAAAGGAGGGTGCCCCCTCGAAGAGGGTTACTTTGATGTTGTTGATCTATCTCTTCTTCTTTTTTGTGAGCTAGTTTCATAACATAGGGTGGAATGCATGTCTACCTATTGACACTACGTTGAAAGAACTTAGAAAAGGATGGGATGGGAGAATGACTGCTTTATACTAGTTGATGGATGATTGTGATGATCTGGATAATAATATAATTAAGATCTATTTAAGGACAATGAAAATTTTGGAAGCTTGGAGACTCATGTGATCAATTAGGGTGGTAAGATATGTTCCAAAGAATATTTCAAAGAATGGTGATGAAAACAAAGGTAGTATTGGGTGTTAAGATCAATAATTTTAGGTGAGTCCTTGATGTTAAAGAATGACTTATTGAATTCACAATGGAAAATGTTGAAAATATTTCATTAGCTAGGGATCACATCAACATTATCCAGTGAATTGAGGAATATATATATATATATATATATATATATATATATATATATAATGGATGCTATTGACCTCCCTGCATAACATAGATCTCTTCTAGTTTCCACAAGGCCTCTAGGGCCTCCCATTTCCCAATGAGCTTATTTGCATTGGTTTAAATTAGTTTTTGAGTTATTAGAATACATCAAGGGATAATTGATGGCTTAATTTGGCCATCTTGATTAATGGTTTCACTTCCTGCATCCTTTTTTCCGACCCCAATACCCTGCAATTCTAGGAGAGGACCCTCATTACTTACTTTTTGTATGAGTAGCCTGTTGTTGAGGGGTTGCATTGCCTCCTTTTCTGGTATTTCTATATCCATTTAGTCTTCGATCTAATATTGATTGTGTTCCCATTTCCTTATCCTTCTTTCTTTTTCATGCCTTACCTCTCTATTGGTCTTTTGACCATCCTTATGAGGGAGCCTTTCTAATTCTTTTTCCTTCTCTGCCTTTGACTTCTCGTCAATTGAGCTTGGAAAGGAAGGTCCCAATTTGAATCTTTTAGGGGGGAGGAATTTTTCCTCTTTCAAGGAAGATTCCACTATTTTCTGCTATGGTATCAGATCATTTTCTAATGGCTGCATGAATTCATTATTTTTCTTTGGTTCACGCTTTGGTCCCAAATTTTGTACCTATTCTTATACATTGGTTTTGAGAGTTTCCCCTTCTTTAATATTCAAATTGAGAGCTTTGAAGTTTTTGTTTTTGTCATTTTGGTCTTTACTAGATCTTTCCCTTCCCCTTTGTTCCCATTAGGATTTGGCTGCTTTGGTAGATTGCTCTATTGTTTAGCTGGGCCTCTTATCATCTTTTGTTGTTTCCATCGTTCTCCTTCATTCCCTTGTGTTTGCTACCCCTCTTGCTTCATTTTGTAGCTTCTTGCAAAGTGGCCATATTCATGGAAAACTTTATATATAAAATGAAGTTGATCGTAGTCAACCTCTTGAATATGGGTCCAACTATCTAGGTTTAGGGTTATTGTTGTTGGGATCCCCTTATCTAGGTTGAACTCCACACATATCCTAATAGGAGAAGATCCCATTTGGTGGCTCGACTCGATCAATGTATTTCCCTAGTGAATTATCGATATTTCTGAAAATAGTATCATTCTAGCAGTGCAAGGACAAAAAATGGAGCTTTACCCAAACAGGGATGACATATGGGACATCACTTTTGGGGTTAAAATATGGGCTCCATCGATCCATATATAACCATTTCCCCCCTATGAATTAAGGCCCACTTCAAAAGATCGGGTCTCCATCATTCTTGTTCTCGAGAAAGAAGGTAGAAAACCTTTTTTGTAGAAAACTGAAGTGACTTAACACTTGATTATGGGTTTCCCATTTTTTTCAACCTAAAACCTCACAGAACACAGGGAAGGCCAAATCCATATGAAATTGGCCTACCAAGCTATATTTATCCAACGATAGGGCTTGCATTCTTAACTGTGGTGCAAAAACCTTGACCTTCAGAATTTATTCTAGCTTCTTAACAAAATGTGAAGGCTTTGCCTTCTAGTATTGTGGCCCACTGGTGACCAATGGGTTAAAAGCAGTGATATCTAGAGCATGGGGTGGGAGCGAAGAAAGAGACCCACCCGATCTAGCCATCTAGCCACATAAAAGAGTTGTATCCACTAAAACTCTCAGAGATGCAAATATCTCAGTAAAATCCTCATAACAATGGAGAGTCGTGGGATTTAAATATGTATATAATTTTGCATTATTTTTTTCCCTCGTCATATGTTTGAAATGTTGTTTTGTTCAATTTTTAGCTACATGGTTTGAAATGCAATAATGATTTATATAATCATTATCTTTTTGATAATTCATTATGCTCATTACATATTTTTTAAATTATTGGTTTGATAGATGAGTTGCCTACATACGCTGTTGTATGATCTAACCATACACATTGATTCCAATAGTCACAATTGTTCCTAGTGGTCTAAAATAATGTTTTTGATGTTGTGGCAATTGCTATTTTTGGCTATTGTGAGACACTGATACTTTGGATCTTTAGTCTCAACTTTGGATTTTCCTATCTTATGTGATGATGGTCAACATAAAAATTGGGTACTAATCCTTATGTATCACCTAGGTGATGTTCCTCATGAATAAGTGGAAGGGGAATCCCTGATCAATTATTTAATATATTCCAAGGAATGCTTGAAACAATGCCATTTAGCCCATAATTTGTTGGTGTAGTAAACATGTTGAGATTATTTTTATTTAGCCCATGAGTTGCTAATTTAGCAAACATATTGAGATTTTTGCTAGTTGTTATTAGTGCTAGATTAATACTAAATGGTTATGACATATATGGGTTGGTCTTTAAGAAGGACATAAATCTTCATTAGCTTTCTTAGCAACTTGAGTTAGGGAATTTTGGTCCTGAAGGTTGAGAGGAATAATTTATAGTGCTAAAAGAGATGAAGAAGGGATGGAATATTGGATGTTGAAGTCTCAAATCATGTCAAAAATATTATTATTATTATTATTATTGGGTGGGTTTGTGTTATTTTTCCCACATATATGTGCTTGAAATGTGATTTGGTTCAATGGACTATCAAAGTTTGTTCTCAAACTTTATTTTTTTGGCTAAGTTGTGCCTACAACCTTGATACTTTTTTGGGCATAGCAATAAACCGATGCCCAAATGAATTGGTTTCACAATTAGGTATTAAAATTTATTATAAAATTTTACCTAACTTATAAGTATTAAATGATTGTATTAATTTTTCAGGGGTGATTTTATGTTTCATCCCTTTTTTTTCTCGAAAATTTACCTCATGTGGTTGAACCTTGAACCAATCATACGAACTTCAATGTGCAAACACATTGTTAAATAGGAAATTTTCTTTCCTTTAGGCACCACAAGTTATCTGCATTGTCAGGATTGTTGGAAATGGTTCATGAGATTTAGTTGGTTTTTGTAAAGGACTTATTTCTTGGTGATTCTCATTAAACCTCAAAGATCTAATGCAAAGGTTTTTGCAGGTTTAGAGCATAATGTCATGACTTGCATATATTTTGAGCCTTGTTTGCACTATAATTTGTTCCGATGGGTGGGAATGTATAAGGTGAGATTTGTCTTTCTTAGAGTTAGACGACCCTTTATTCTTAATTTTGTATAAATGATGCCAAGGCCATTTTAAATTCTATTTAATAATACATTTCTTCAATGCAATTGTTTGATACAATTTAAATTATTTTTGTTTATGCTTCAATTTTGTATTAGTAAACATCAAATTATTATTTTTGTACCAAATGATGACCATAACAAATGTATGTTCAAAGCTAAAGGCTTAGAGGGGAGGTTCAAATTTAATGTTCAAGATGAATAAATGTTAAGGAGTGGAAGCATCAAAATGATTTTCAAGATTTAATAAGGCCATGACACACTATTTTTGTTGTTTGAAACTTCATTACCGTCAATCTTATTGTAATAACTTTATGATTAGTGAATTGTTGTTTGAATTCATGTATTTATATAGTCCTTGATGCCAAAATATGGTGAAGTTCAACATTTAGATCCTATTGGTGATAGATACCCAAATCTTGTTAATTTTTTTTTAAATGATCAAAACTCTTATCTTTTACAATGTTTTTTCTCTTGGTATAAGTAGGTTAGTTTAAAAATTCATTGGAAGTTAGTCAAATGTCCAAATAAAGTTTGAGGGATATTGGAATGACTAAGATTTAGTGCTACAACCAATTTGGGTGATCCCATTTCCTAAAATGGAAAGTTGGGTCTCTTGAATAGGTTTGTTGGTAAAATATTGACAATGAAAGGTCTTTTTCTATGAAAGGATTTATAGATCCAGGGAAAACACCAATGTAACCCTTGAAGTGCGCTTAACCAACCTCAAAATCTCATTAGCTTAGAGAAATTTGTGGTCGAGAGTCATTTCCACATGATTCTTGAAGATTGTCTTTTTATAATGTAGTTATGTTTGTCTAAATTCATTAAAAGGATTTGAGATATAGGAAAGAGAAGGTCTTATAACTTTACATGAACAAGGATTTTTATGATATAGTAAGGCATGGTATTAATATCGTCCCTCACTTAAATAGTAGATGGGGGGAGGTGCATATCTTATGTCCCATTGTTGAAGAGCGACCAATCCATATATAAATCACATTCTATTTTAAGCTCAAGTCTTGTTGTGGAATTTTTCCAAACAAGGGCTTGCTATGAAGAGTTGGATTCATAAAGTAGGTGTGACGAGTTTTATTGGCCTAAACTATTTGCTGAAGTAGGTGCCAAAGTTAAATATTGTGTATAGTGCCAGATATTTGCAGGAAAGCAGAACTTACTACAACTACCTTTGATTTCAGTGTTGGTGGAGGCACCTTTAGTTCAATGGTGCCTTGATTTAATTGGAGAGATTCACACATATTCAAGTAGTCAACATAAGTGGATCTTAACAACTACAAATTAATTCACTAAGTGGGTAGAAGCAATTCCAACCAAGGCTACAACTGATACAATGGTAATCAAGTTTTTAGAAAAGAATATATTGTCTAGATTTGGATGTCCAAAGAAAATCATCACAAGCAATGCCCAGGCTTTCAAATTAGTAAAAATAATTAAGTTATGTCAAAAATATAATATTTCCCTAAATCATTCTACTGCGTATAATCCACAAGGCAACAATTTAGTTGAGTCTTCTAATAAAAGTCTTGTTAGAATGATTAAGAAGGTGTTAGCAAATCATAAAAAGAATTGGGATGCTCACTTAAAGTTGGCACTCTAGGCTAACAGGGTTTCTACAAAAAGATCAACAGAAAAATCCCCTTTCCAATTAGTATATGTGATTGAAGTTATTTTTCCCACTCAAGTAGCATTTCATGTTATGAAAATTTTGCAAAATTCTTATGAAAACCCAAGGATTTCAAAAGATGCATACACCCACTGATAGAGCTCGAAAAAGATAGAGAACAAGTGCAAATTAAGTTGCAATAATATCATGAAAAATTGAAGAAAAAAAATTGGGCAAGAAGGCTAGGGCGAGAGGATTCAATTAAGGAGATATGGGGTTGAGGTGAGATGTTAAAAGACAAGAAAAAGGAAATCATGGAAAGTTTGACACCCTGGGGTTGAGATCATTTGAATTTGTTGAGGCCAAAAGAAATAATACATTTATGTTACATAATCCAGATGATGAAGTCCTATCACTGCCTATGAATGGGCAATATTTAAAATATTTATACAATTCTAAAGGGCTTAAGAAACTCTTTTTTTTTTTTCCTTGTAAATACTAGTGTGATTTAATTTTATAGTGCATGGTTTGATGGTTTACTGACAACATTTGACTCCATAGCCCAAGGTGAATGCACTGGTTGCAGCTCTCAGCGTCCTACAAGGAGATGTAGTCCCTAGATGGAGCCAATGTTGCAACATATACTAGTTTTCAATGTGTTCAATTTGTTTATTTATTTAAACAAATAATTTTTTTAAATAAATGGGTATTTATTTTACCTTGCCGTCCAGTTTTAATTCTTGTGTATCTTGAATGTTGATTAGATTGGTGGTGGAAAAGCCATGTCAGGGCTCCTTGAGTGTCTGAAGTTTAATAGGGGGGAAGGGAAGGGGGTCCAAAATTGTGCCCAAGCGGTTTACCATTGGGACACACATCATCCAAAGAAGTATATTGGCCCCCTACCCCCTTGATACCGCCTTTGTGATGTGACTAGTGGGACTTCTGCCACATAGGAACACATCATGTCAAGCAATGGTAAAGGCACAGTGACATATGCCATACATGTGGCATAAAGGTGGCATCCAAGTGACACAAAGGTACTAGCCCACTTGTAAAAAACGTGGGAATGAAATCAACACAATAAAGACTTATGCCCATTAAAAGTTTACTAGATGTATCAATATAAATATTGTATTGATACATCTAGTAGTCTTTATTGTGTTTTTCAAAATAATAGACTTATGCCTATTAAAATTTTACTAGATGTATCAATGGCTGGAGTAACCGTTAAAGGGGAGAAAGGGTTTTTTGTCCTCATTACCTTCGACACACAGAGTGATTTATTTGCTAAAAAACTATTGACAATTTACAGAGCTCACACATGTGACTACATCTAATTACCAAGTAATTTTTTAAGCTCAACTTATTCCTTATTTAATCAAGATGAAGGTTAAAATCACAAAGTCCCAAACTTTGGATCTTTCCCACCCTATTAATTTTGAGGATTTGATATTAATAGGCAGGGACACAAATTGACATGAAACTATGAATTCAACCTTTATGAGCTCATAGAGTCGACTTTCTAGCATTTCAAGGATAAAAAAGACATTGCTTTGACCTGAGATTCTTATTTGACACAGTTTATCATGCCTCAAACACATCCTTACATAGAATTCATTTTCTAGTGTGTCAAAAATTACCTTCTTAGTAAACAAGCTATCATGTCAAAGAATTGAGTTATCCTATTTTATATTAATCTTGCAACCATTCAAGAAATGCTTAAGATAGTGACGCCAAATCAAACCTAGCCTATGAATGAAGACTTCCTAAGTCAATCTTATAATGAGTTAACCCAATGAAGATAAAATAATTGTTCTAGAGTCTTTCTTGCCTCCAAATTCACAGTTATGAGAAAGTGCTCCGCCCCTCATCCCTCAAGTATATTCCCTGCAATGTCAAGGTGAATTATATTAATGATTTGCTATTTGTTAGGATACGATGATAACCAAACTATAGTTGATATGAAATTATGGTTTTAAACTTCCCTTTCATTGAATAAAAAGTCTTTCATTAGGTTTCACTTCAGTCAATATTTGGCCAATGTTATCACTGTCCAGTTAGGCCATTATAAACTCACTAAGTCTTTTAGGTACTGAGTAGTCCTTGTATATATTTTCTAGTGGTGAGAAAACATTCCTTAGCATATTCGATTTATAGACTTTGTCAATCAGTGCTTGTCTTTGGCATACACATTATTTGGTGAGCTTCCTCCTAGAATGTTTCCAGAAATAAAAAAGGTTTAAGAACTCAACCCATATACTAGAGTAGGTGACTAGTATTTGTTTAAAGAATTTACATACATCATAATTTATGATTGTGGATTTCCTTCATATGGGCTTCCAATTTTTCTTGCCTATGAGGTGCATTCGAAGATATCAAGGAAAGTGTCAATCTAGATCATATTCAATTTGTGTCTAGAGAGCACCCAACCTTTGTTGAAACTGGAGAAAGAGGTTGAAATTTTCTTAGTTAACACAAGAGCGGCATTACAAGATGTCAAGGAGATGTTGACAAAAATGAAATTTCCTCAAGGAGAAGTTTGAAAATATGATCCTCATAAGATCATATCAGAGTGGAGCGTAAATTAGGGATCAACCCCATATAAACATATTCCCGAATGAGAAATCAAGTAGTTTGCAAGGGAGAAGGACCCAATTGACACTGCACAAATCAGCTAGGAAATAGGCCAAACTTCACAACCAATAATTTTGGATATACCAAAACCAAAGGAGAAGGAGCTTAAGAGAGGATTTGACGAAACACAACATTCTTGTCCAGTGTCAAGGACAAAATATGGAGAGAAGAGGTTGCATGAAAGGCCAAGAGTTGAAGAGGAAGGCTCAGTGTCAATTCCAAATACCAAGGAAGCAACATCAAGTGGGCTTGCATTTCAGTGGGAGCTCTTGCCAATAGCTACCTTGGTTTATGAACAATCATCTTCTGGCGTATCTCCTTCAATAAGCAAGCAATAAAATCTTTATTCTTAGTTTATGGAAATTAAAAAGAAGAATATGAAGATGAAACATGATTCATATATAGAACTATGGAAACGAGGTTTAGGCTCTTCACAAACAAGCTTCCTCTTTGCCTTGGATTATGAAAAATGACAGTTAGATATGCCAATTTTGGAACAAAAACTCAAATTGTCAAAACTACATAGGATTACAAGGCAACTAAGTTTTTCATTGATTTGAAGAAGATTCATTTGGTGGCTAGATTGATTTAGACAAATGCTGATTTTCAAAAGCTTGGCAAATATTTCTTTAAATGCCTTCAAGTTACAAACAATGCTAACAAAGGTTACTAATCAATTGAAAGAGGGAAAAAGTGCAAGAAGAACCAAATAGATGAGGTTTGAAGACTTGGAGTAGAGAATTATTAGGCTGGGGGTAGATCCAAATGACTTCACTACTATACAAACTTTCATTAAATCCAGAGACACTAATATTCAAGTATTTAGAATAACGCTCAAGATGCTAACAAATGAGCATGTTTAGACCTCTGAATTATAAGCTACATAGAAAGAAAAAGAACAATTATTGTCCTTGATAATTGAACAGAATAAGCAACTTGAAAACTATGCACAACAAATTGAAGTTCTTTCAAGGAAAAATCTGAACATGTTTGTGCAACAATTTCTCTAGTACAATCAATGAGAGAGGATGATCCTTTAGAGAAGCTCGCTAAAACAATGTCAACCTTGAGTATTAAAGATATTGAAATTTAAAACATCAAACAAGTACTTGCATTGAAGAATTATGAGATAAATAATCTCAAGGAGGAACAAGTTGATAGAAATTCAACCATTCACACTAATAAGGACTTCAAGGAAAGATTACAAAAATATATAGATTGGTTGAAGAATCAACTAGTAAGAACACTCTCCTTGGTGGAGATAGGAAAATTTTCAGCGGAGACATAATGAGCAATATTCCAGAGATGTGGGAAACCATCAGGATCATTGGGGATGAGATAAGAACCGGTCTACATAATGAATAGGTTGTTAATATGATTTAGAGGGAATTAGGAGACAAACCCAAGATTGTTGCAAAAAGAGTGAAGTTTCTCAACACCAAAAACTGAGGATAATTGATGACTTTGGGTGTGGATGATAGCACATATGTAATTATGGAAGTTAATAAAGTTTTGAATAAAAGGAACTTCATATAGTAGGCTCAAGAAAAATGCAAGCTTGTTTAAAATGAAGTTGATTTGTTTAATTCTAAGTTCACTGTTCTGAAGGAAATGAGTTGACCCTCCTAGTGGGATAAGAATGGTAGTATGATGTCTCTAGACGGATACAAGGAGGATTTATTAAAAAATAGGGCTAATTCTAGCAAATTTTCAAACATACGTTGAATGTTGAAGGGAACAACAATAGTAGATAAGTTGATGGATGATTTTTACATTCATTGCCAAGTGAAAATCATATTTTTAACTACTCCCACATATAAAAAAATTACAAATTTGGATATTGCTTACATAAAATATGATGTCATATGTCTTTCAAGTCGAGTTAGATGGGGAGTGGTTGTCTAGATTTTCCCCTAAGTCTTCTTGATTCCATTTACAAAATCTCGCTGGAAAAATGATAGCTAAACAAATGTTATTAGACCTTTGTAATTTGTTCTATTTTTTATGAGTTTGTTCCTAGAAAGTTGTTTTTTGCAACAACAATCCATTGTAATATTTTTTTTGTATAAAAACCAAATAACTCAAAGAAAGAGTTTGGATTTTCAAAGCATACTTTTGTATCTAAAGACAATATTTCTACAATTTTAATCAAGAGATTCTTCTTTTAATGGTTGGCAGTTTGTATCTTTTGTATTAATGTTCCTTTGTGAGTTTACATTATGTTTTTCATCTCTACAATTATTTCAAGTTATGTGAAATATCCTTAGAAGGCTAAATTGAGAATCAATTTCCCTAATTTCTGGCAAGTTTATGTTAGACACGGAGATTTGTGATAAAATCACTTTGTTTTTATCATACCTTTGAATGAATGGTTAGATTATTGTCGATATTTCATACAATTGAAGATTTGTTCTATTCTAAAACCTCTGGAATATTATTCCTCCGTTTTTTCTACATCATAGGTTTCAAAGTTTTCAGTGAATGCTATAAAATCTATTGTATTCTCCTTTTCCTCTTGTCACCTTTATTAATTTAATTTGTCATTTGCCTTAGTTGGAAGCCAACCTTTTGATTGATACTTGAAGGGTATTGTCCTGTCATTTATTAAGCAGAAGCTGATTTAAATCAAAACCTCTTTTTCAAAAACATTACTAGTGCCTTGGCATAGATTTTGTTGCCAAAAACTATCTCAAGGGAGCAACACATGTTCAGAAAGTAAGCTCTTCTTCTACATGGCGTTGGAAAATTTCTTCTTTCCCTTGCATTTACTTTTTCCTTCCAAATTCTTTCTCCCTTCTAATATAGAATAGCTTGTTCCATCAATTGGTTATGCACCCCATTTACTTTCAGTATAAGAGCCTTGCTATATGCATCATCAAATGTGTTGATCTCAAAGAGAAAGGTGTTGGGCAAGTCAAAACTTCCCATTGTATCTATGCCACGTATTTTGTTAGACCAAAACAAGACTATTCAATAAATACTACAACATAGATCTCTTCTCTTATTAAGCATCTAAATAGCTCCACTCATTGCTTCAATAATCTTTGATATGATCACTGTTAGAGCCAACGGTGCGCAGCAGACAAAAAATATACACAGCAAAATAAACCATACACAGAAGACACAGAAGATTAACGTGGTTCACCCAACCAATCTGGGCTACGTCCACCAAACATAGGCATCGACAATCTTTATTATCAAACAAGAGATTACAAAATAATCAATTTCCTCACAAACTCTCACCCTCCAATATGTGTACGGGCATGTATTTTATAACCAAGAGAATCTAACTGACTCATAAATCCTCTCACAACAAATATAGGATACATTAACTCTTTCCCAACTAACTTGAGTTAATCTAGCAACAAATTCCTATTGTTGTCACACATTAGAGATTTTTGCCTACTTTATGGAACATAAAATCTCAACAGTCTCCACCATGACAACAATTAGCCTGATACCCTGTTTGTTTATTATTTTTATCTTTTCTGCAAACCAAGAGAAGCCAAACACCAACGTAGCTTCTCTAACAAAACTGGTTTCGTGAACATGTATGCACAATTCTCCTTTGTATGCACCTTTTCAAGAGAGACTCCCCTTTCAGTGATAACCTGTCTTACAAAATGGTACTTGATCGGTATATGCTTCGATTTACTATGATAGGCCGGATTCTTAGCCAAATGTATTGCACTTTGACTGTCACAAAATAACTTGATGTTGCCCCGCAACCTACCAAATTCACCAAACAAACCTTTCAACCAAAACGCTTCTTTGCAAGCATGAAAAGCAGCAATGTATTATGCTTCAGTGGTGGATAAAGCAACAATGTTTTGTAGCTTTGACATCCAGCTAATAGCTCCACCTGCAAGAGTAAAGACATACCCTGAAGTTGACCTTCTCTTATCCAAATCACCTGCAAAATCAGAATCAACATACCCATAAACAAATTCACTACAATTATTGTAAGTGATACAATAACTACTTGTGCCTCTCAAATACCGAAGCACCCATTTCACTGCTGACCAGTGTTCTTTACCCCGATTTTCCATATACCTGCTAACAACCCCAACTGCATGTGAAATATCTGGTCGAGTACAAACCATCGCATACATTAAACACCCTACTACATTGGTATATGGAATTCGAGAAATATAATCCTTTTCTTCATCTGTATTAGGACATAAACTCGAAGAAAGCTTGAAATGGGAAGCGAAAGGGACTGACACAGGCTTCACATTGTTCATACCAAATCTTAAAAGTATCTTCTCAATATACTTCTGTTGTGATAGCCATAGCTTACCATTGCTCCTGTCTCTGAAAATCTCCATGCCCAAAATCTATCTTGCTGCTCCTAGATCTTTCATATCAAATATCCTTGCCATCTGAGCCTTCAACCTGTTGATTTATTCTATGCTTTTGCTTGCTAAAAGCATATCGTCAACATACAACACTAAGATAATGAATATGCCATTATTTAATTTCTTAAAATAAACACAATGATCATATTCACTTCTAACATATTTCTGACTCAACATGAAAGAATCAAACTTCTTATACCAGTGCTGAGGCGACTGCTTCAGGCCATATAATGACTTCTTAAGCCTGCAGATAAATTTCTCATTGCGATGTTGAACAAACCCTTCCGGTTGTTCCATATAAATTTCCTCATCTAAGTCTCCATGTAGAAATGCAGTCTTAACATCTAATTACTGCAACTCTAAATCAAGCAAAGCCACTAATGCTAACACAATTCTAATTGAAACTATTTTAACAACTAGTGAAAAATGTCATGAAAGTCAATGCCGGTTTTCTGAGAGAACCCTTTTGCGACCAGCCTCGCTTTGTATCTGTCCTCCATATCATTCACACCCCGTGTTAGCTTGAAAACCCATTTACACCCTACAATTTTCCTGTCTTTCGGAAGCTCAACCAGATCCCATGTGCCATTCTTACCTAAGGCCATCATTTCATCCTTCATGGTTGCTTTCCACTTGTCACTTTTCGAACATTCTATTGCTTCCTAATAGCACAGAGGTTCATCGTCATTAGCAGTAAATGCAACCGAAGTAACATAATCATCATACCTTCGTGGTGGTTGTTTGATTCTAGTAGACCTCCTTAAGGATATTTCTGGTGCTTCCTCAATTGGCTGACTACCATCTGTAGGAACTTCTTGACGATCAATATCTGAGACCTTTTCATGATCTATACCTGAACCTTGTTCATGATCTGATTCTGAAACCTGTTCATGACTAGTATCTGAACTATGGTCATCATGACTATCATTAGAAATGCTATCAAACTGAATGTGTTGAAAGTCAGATACATCATCCTGTTTGAATCTATTATTTACATCTAACTGTACAAGAGAGGATTCATTAAACTTTACATCTCTGTTGATGACGATTTTGCGGGTAGTAGGATCCCACAATCTATATCCCTTTGTTCCATCACCATACCCAACAAAGATATACCTTTTAAACTTTGGATCTAATTTACTTCGCTGATGTTTAGGCACTAGAGCATATGCATAACAACCAAATACTCTGAGTTTAGAATAGTCACAAGGGTGACCTTTCCATACCTCTTGAGGAACCTTGCATCCTATCGCCATTGATGGTGATCGATTTATCACATAAGCCGTAGCCACCGCTTCTGTCCACAACTCCTTCTGCAAACCGGCATTACTCAGCATACACCTTGCTCTCTCTAAAAGAGTCCTATTCATGCGTTCAGCAACTCCATTCTGCTGAGGAGTATACACCGTGGTCTTATGTCTCTCGATCCTTGCATCCTTGCAATAGTTGTCAAACTCCTTGGAAGTAAACTCACAACCATTGTCAGTTCTTAAACATTTTATTATTCTACCAGTGTTGTTTTCTACCAATGCTCTAAACTGTTTGAAAACTGAAAAAACATCAGACTTCCTTTTCAACATGTAGACCCACACTTTCCTAGAAATGCCATCAATAAACGATACAAAATATGACGAGCCACCATATGAGGTTGTAGGGGCTGGACCCCAGACATCTGAATGGATATAGTCGAGTATTCCTTTACTAGTATGTTTGTCTATTTTAAACTTTTGTTTACTTTGTTTTCCAAACAGAGAATACTTACAGAAATCTAACTTTCCAGACTTTATATTTGGAAGTAACTTGCGATCAGCCAAAATTTTTAACCCTCTTTCACTCATATGCCCCAACCTTTGATGCCATAAGTGAATGGAACTACTGTCATGTTCAGACACCGTAGACACATGATCTGACCTTGTACTTCCTTCTAACTGAAATAGATTTCCTACCTTCTTAGCTTTCATAACTAGTAAAATACCTTTGTAAATTTTCATTACTCCCCCTTGAATTACAATTTTATATCCATTTGAATCAAGTGCTCCTAATGAAATCAAATTTTTCCTTAAAACTGGTACATGTCTCACATCAGTTAACATTTTAGTTGTCCCATCAAACATTTGCAGTTGTATACTCCCAATCCCCACAATATTACATGTTACATCATCACCCATGTACACAACTCCATCATTAATTGATTTATATGTCTTAAACCATTCTTTATGAATACACATGTGGTTTGATGCACCAGAATCTAACAACCAATGTTCATCATGATTTGACACATTAACTGATAATACTTCATCACTCATACCTGAACCAGATGCCGAACCTGTATCTATCGTATTTGCCTCCTTCTTCTTTGTCGAAGAATCTTCTTTAGAAGTTTGTTGCTGTCGCTTCCAGCAGTCCTTCTTCAAATGCCCCGATTTGCCACAAAACCAACACTTTACCTTACTCTTCTTCCCTTTCGGCTTTGAACGTGAGTTGCTTGGCCTACTGGAGCGTCTTTCTTTCGAATGACCTCTAACCATCATAACTTCTGATGTAGAGGTTTTTGAATGCGACCTTCTCCTTGTTTCTTCCGATAATAAAGATGCAACTACATCATCAAACTCAATGGTTTCTAATGAACTAAGACTTATAGGAGTAACAAAATGATCCCATGACTTGGGCAACGAGCACAATAATTTAATAGCTTTATCCTCAGATTGAATTTTTACTTATATACTTTGTAATTGCACCAGAAGAGTATTGAAAGCATTCAAATGATCAACAATCGATGTACCTTCCTTCATTCGCAAACTGTACAACTGTTGCTTTAGGAGAATCCTATTGGTTAAGGATTTGGTCCTGTACAGTTTCCCCAGTTTCATCCACAAACTAGCAGTTGTTGTCTACGACACGATATTAAACAAGACATCATCCTCCAAACACAGTCGAATAGAACTTACTGTTTTTTCATCCATCTCGGCCCACTCATTATCTATGATGTTGTAAGGTTGTTTGGATTTACCCATCAACGCCTTTGCCACACCTTGTTGGACAAGCAGATCGTACATCTTCACCTTCCAGATCTCGAAATTGGTTTTTCCATTAAACTTCTCGATCTCAAAACGAGCACTCTGAGTCTTCGCCATATTGTATCAAACAAAAAACAATCTCCAAATTCTAATTTGTTATTCAATCAAATCAAATATCTAATAACAAATGCCTTCGCCTTCTACTGTACTGTCTTTATTCTATAAAAAATTGTTCTGCTGTACAAACTGCAATTATAAAATAAAAAACCAAAATAAACAGTTGCAGTTTTACCAACACAATTCGCGGTTGGCGCTCTGGCACGATCATCACAACAGACGATCCACGTCGCGAACAAAATCACTCTGAGTAAAGGGATGATTGGCGCAATTTTTCGCTTCAGATCTGTGCCGATCGAGATCTGGGCGCCCTAACGCAATTAATTAAGTCGGATCCATGCCGATTGGCGCTGTTATTCCCCTATTAGCTGCGCCAATCCGTTCACTGGATATTTCTGGCGCGACTATTTCATCAGAACCCGCGCCAATCGCCAAAACATGGAAAAACTCCACCTACAGCGATCCGTTCACCTGTACGCACTTGCTCCAACACGCTCTGATACCAATTGTTGAAGCATAACAATGCACAACAGAAACTCAAAGACAAAATACAGTATAGAAGCATACACACATAAACACAATGATTTAACGTGGTTCACTCAATCAATATGGGCTACGTCCACCTACAGAGGCATCGACAATCTTATTATTAATCAGGAGATTACAAAATAATTATTTCCTCACACTCACTAACTCATCCAATATCTGTATGGGCATATATTTTATAGCTAAGACAATCTAACTGACTCATAAATCCTCTCATAACAAATATAGGATACATTAACTCTTTCCCAACAAGATAGAGCTAATATAGCAACAAATCCTATTGTTGTCATACACTTGAGATTTTTGCCTAATTTATGAAAACCGAAAATCTCAACACTACCAAGAAATTTGGAAAGACAACTCTCGAAGTGAGTAGAGAGAGAGACTCCAGTGGAGATAGGAGCTCATGAGAAGACCTAAGTTGAGATCCCTCAGTAAATTTTTGGTGTAAAGTTTCTATTATGAGTAGTAATAGAACCATTCCTATTATCCTCTGTGTATTTAAATGGATGTCAATATTATTGTTCTACACAATTTGAGTATCTCTATGCAGTTTAGTTGAGGCTACATATGAAGTGTGGTTGAATTGAGCACAAAGAAAAAACCAATATTTCTATCGAAGGTTAATAAGCTCAGTAAAGGCGACGCTAAGGAAATATCTCAGGAGTGATAGATTTGGAGAATTAAAAGCTCCTTAAATCTGAGAACCACTGTGGATGAGAACGAGGTCTCGTGAAAGTGCGTGAAAGAGGGAGGTGGGTTTGGTTACAAGTAGAGTGGTGGTAGAATGAGACCATAAGAGGGAGAAGTCGAGTATCATTACAAAATAACCATAAAGGAAATTCATTGTTCGAGAGAAAAGTTCTAGAAGGCGAAACCATATTGAGAAGGACCACAGGTCGTCAGATAGGGAGCAAGTGGGGTACTGGGTCTCTATACAAATTCACTAATTAAAGGGAATGCTCATGGAAATTCCCTTGCACAACCAGAATTGAAGGTGGGGAAGCCAAGCCCAATTTCAGGAGGTGCCTCGAATATTATCCTAAGCACCTAACTGAGGAGGTCACACGCCAAGGAGGAGGTTGGACCGAGTGTGGATTCAAGCTTTCGGCCCTTAACACCAAAGAAGAAATGGGAGGGACACTGACGGACCAACCCCGACCAAGGTTAAAATCCAAAGTCATGTGGGTTGTTGATTTCGTGTGTGGGGTTTAGGAAGAGAACCCCTGAGGACTATTGGTTTAGGAAGATAGTATTTTTCGATGCATGGAATCTATTTTTTTTTAATTATTATTATTATATTTTTTTTGGGTATAGAAAGGTTTTTTTTGTTGTTGATAGGATTGGTATTCTGGCTTTTATTATTATTATTATTATTATTATTATTAGATTTTTTTTGGTATAGAAATTCCTTGAAGGGGTCTCTCATTACAAGGATTGGATTCTTGTATTTGATTGGAGGTCAAATAATTTTTTAGAGCTCACTATAAAACTAAAGAATGCCATCACGTGTTTCTACTACGTCAAGTGGTATAAAAGGTTAGAAGTTTTTGGGGGCATTGACATATAATGAAAGATTGCATGCCATAAACAAGAATTTGTCCAGTAGAGACTTGTAGTAGAACTAGAAAGATAACGAAATCCCTAGTTCATAATTGATCAAGTGTTTCTTTTGCAAAAAGTAGGATTGGGAGGAACTTGTGGACAACAAGGAGGAGGCTTGAGAAGAGTGCTCATAACAAGGACAATAGAATGTTGGGATAGAATATATCAGAGTATAAGATGAAGTTAGAGGATTACAAAAAGAGGCATTAAAGAAGTAAAGGATTGCTCACAAAAGGATTTAGAACATAACCCAAAGGATTTGGGAGCAGAGTACATGCAAGTAGAGGAGAAGACACTAATGTTAAGGAGGTAAATTTGGTATGTATGCTTTATTCTAATTTAGTGAAGAAGTTCATAATTGTGGGTAGCAATTATCACAGCTAGAGAAGTTATGATAGGGTCAAAAGAGCATTGTTGAGCTCTTACAAAAAAAATGAAGAGCCCATTGCAAAATAAATATCCTAGTAGAAAAACTAGAGGTAACTCTGAGGTAACTCTGAGCAGAGGAGAACTACCAGCATTCTCAAATACCGTGGCAGAAAGGAACTCTTGCAACAAAGAGTTTGTAGCTGAAAAAAACCAATTGAGGTTCAAAATGGGGATAGGAGTCCTCAAGGAGAAGAGAATGAGAGAAGTTATCGGGAGGTGAGCAGAAGGTGCAACTGCTAGAATGGAGAAAGGAGTCCTCAAGAGGATCCAGAGGAAGGAACCAAGAGGGACACTAATAACCAAGTTGTGATGAGGTGTTCAAGTAACAAGTATGGTGAGGCTTGTTACATGGTTAGGTTGTAGCTCATGAAAAGCATGGAGAAGCCCATGGAAAAAGGGAACAAAGTGACCATTGAGAGTCATTATAAAGGTTTAAGTGCTAGCCATAGAAGAGGAGAAAAAGATGCTAAAGCAAATGTAATAAGGAGTGAATGAGTAAAGAAGAGTTTGATTGAGAGATGGTGGAACTAAAGAAAAGGATCAACATACTGCTAGAACTACTACAAGAGATGGAAGAAGACTTGATGTCGGATGCGAGGAAGAAGGTCAAAATACCTATCAAGCAAAAGTATTTTAAGAAGAAATCCCCATATTCAAGGGAGCTAGGGAAAAGGAGAATGAGGCGTTTGATAAAAACATAGATGGATGAGTTTAGAGAGGCTAAGACTAAAGAAGGAGAATCTCACTACTGGGAACCAAAAGGATGATCACTCCTTCAAGATAAAGAGAAAAGGTTGTTTGAAGGTTTCATGGACTATGGGAAAAGTCCAATATAGTAAGTGGTGCAAGGAGCATCAGGAGAGGCCCTAATATTTTTAAATCTAATCAAATATATTCATGTGTAGGCCATAAACACTATGAAGAGAGGAAACCATCTAAAGCTATCATGGACATTATGGATGGATGAATGAGGTTACAAAATCTCAAAGGGGGACATAATCAGTTTTCTATTAAAATGAAGAGGGAGAAGAGGAACTATACACAAAGGGAAGGATTCTTGAGGAAGACAACAAAGGAGGTAGGGAGACCTCATGCATTTGGGAATAGGAATTTATGTGTGAAATTTACAAGTGAAGAACATGGACATAATGTAAAAAAGAATAAGGGGGTATTATAGATGGCTTCACAAATGCAGAAGAAAGTAAGGTGAAAGATGTTATGGGGTTAGTTATTGGATCTTGAATGTATCTGTTAGAAAATTTAAATGTGAATGAAAGTGAAATGATAGGAAATATAAATATACATGCAAATAAAAATTAACTTGTGATGATAGGAAATATAAATATACATGCAAATAAAAATTAACTTGTGATGGAATGTTAACGAATTTTCCATGGAAGGAAAATCTGTTATGAGATATTTTCTTGGAAATATTAAAATATTTCATCTAGTTCTTGATGTTAGGGTTAGAGAATATATATTCATTTGGTTTTGAGTCTATTGTTTATAGGGGGTTGTCATTTGGGTCTCTCTCAGGAGCTGGATATGAATGTTCTTGGGAGCATAAGGAATGGGTAGCCTCCTTGCCTTCATGGTAGGTAGGGCAACTTATGATGTAAATTTTTGTGTGTTATGTGAAAGGGAATTTGGATTCTAGTATTTGCAGTGTAATGTTTTTATTTGGAGTAACTTCTATATGTAATGTAAGAAAATTTTGTTTAGTTGCAATAGCGTTGGGTAATGTTATTTTTTGTAACTTAGTTTCCTAGTTTCATTTTGCTATTTGTGTATATTGTCATGATTAAATTTCTGTGAATAGTTTTTGTTTTATTTCTTAGTGGCCCTCCTAGCTAAATTGTGTCCAACAAATGCACTGATCAGGAAAAACTTGGTTCCTCTCTCCAGTTGAGTAAGGGTAGAGAGAAGCCCAAGTGAACAAAATTGCTATAAAAGGGGAGTTGTGGGCCTGCACAACCTACAACCTTATAGAACACAAAGTCGGTCATTTTCTAGCTATAATTGTTTTGAGTTTTCTGACTTCTTGTGGCGGTTGGCTTCTAGTTAATTCTATGCTTCCAAAGTACGAGAAAATGGTGAAGAGTGATATCAAGGAAAACGAAAACAAATTATTTCATGGGAAGATGGTGGCAGAGTCCATGAGCACTGAAGTAGTGGTTGAACGCACTCCAACCGCACCAGATATTTACTGTGAGACATTTCAAGAAGGCAACAATACAATTGAGAGGAAAGAAGATTTTGCAATCTTCTAAGCATAAAGAAGAAGAAGACAACAATATTGAGAGCCAAATTCCCTCTATTAACTTAAAAGTGATGGTAAAGAATCTATCTTAGAGTTTGGACAAGGTCCAATTAGCAAAGTGAGAGGTGAACATAGACCATTCTTATTCAATTATTCACCATTATGACAAATCATGAGCTGCTAATGTGCATGGATAGGAACAACAAACTCGCGGAGAATCTGGTGACCGCCTCCATATAGAGTAAATTCTCCTGCTGACTTTACAAATTGAAGGATCAAACATGCCATCAACCATATTTATAAGGTGAGGTCTCTTTTCACGAAGGAATGGACTTCAAGCATAAAAGCACTACGCGGCATGGAAGGAATGATGGTGATGAAACCAAGGATTGGATGAACTAGGAGAAAAGCACTGTTGCACAAATGCATGGGTAGTATCTCACATGATTTCATAATGAAAGGGACCATAACAAGGGTAGCAACTAGTGCGATAAATCAATCTCATGTCAACAACATCTGAATGGAGAATGATGTCTATGCATAGGGAGTTTCAACTCGTATGAACGTTGACTTGTCATGGAAGGATGGTAGAATTTTAGAGTGGTTGAATGTGTATTTTATTGAGGATGAGCCATTTCTCGACACTTTTCTATAGTGAGTCTCCTAGATGGTGAGTTTGTGTGTGGTTTGTGGTCTATTTGAGAAGTGTTCGACCGATAGACATACCCAAAGGACGTCAGTGTTTGGTAGCTATATAGAAGCGATGAGATTTAAAAAGTGCTATGGTCATATTTTGGTTTAAGACCCAATGCTCTAAAAATTAACGAGTCTGAAAGATGGAGTATTAGAGAAATTTTGAGGTCTAAAATGGACCTACTAAGGAATATTATAAAATAATAGTGGAAATAATAAAATGAGATTAGATTACCTCATCAAATTTTGGAGGGAAAAAAACTACTTTTCAACTCACATTTTCAACTTATCTCCACACAATTTTTCTCAAATTTCGAGCAAGAGAACTCAATGGATATGAAATTTAATTCCTCATCCAAGGATTTCCCATATTACATAATTTCGATGGACCCTGCTACACAAAAAATAAGAAATACATGAAACAATGTGATTGTAATCATGTTTTTCATGTAGCGGGGTCCATCAAAAGTATGCAACATGGGTACTCCTTGGATGAGGAATTAAATTTCACATGCAATGAGTGCTCATCCTCGAAATTTGAGTAAAACTTTTGGAGGATAATTTGAATATATGAGTTGAAAAAATAAGTTTTTTTTTGTTACGTTTTACTATAAAAATGGTGAATCATCCAAGATTGGTGACATCATCATCTTGAATCTTATTAGTTCATATAAAGTTTATTTTCGTTGTACATTTTTTCTTTGAGGCCCAATTTTGACCTTAAAATTTCTCTAATGAGAGAGAGATAATGGGATGATTCAAGTTTGATTTGTGTTTGGCAATGAATGTCCAATCCCTGTGGTTGATTTTTATGATGCGAGAATCTTGAAGGTGCTGCAATTGTTTATGTGACAAAACTTTTGTCAAATTCATCTATATTTTCTTACATAGGTCATTGATAGAATCAGAGCTATGTAAGAGGACCGGAGTCACATTAATGTTGTTTGTTTATTGATACATGACATGTCACGAGACTGATTTTGAAAAGTAGCGAAGTGTTGTAATGGTATATAGTTTAATTATATGTTTAGAAAATTGAAAACAAATTGTGCCTAAGGAGCCACCACTCAAAATAACATGGCAACTTGCGCACCAACATGGTTAACGGAGTATGATATTCCTTAAAATATTTGACTTCCTTCCAAAATGAAATTATCAATTGCCCAATTCAAATAGCCTATTAACAATTTGTCAGTTTCAACATCTACTGGAATATATTATACGGTGAATATAAAATATTTGAATGAAAATTTTCTAATGTAATTTACTAGATTCAATAGTTAGGCTAGAAATGGTTGAAATATAGAGAAATTCTCTAGAAAATTAAAAACACCAATTTTCTAGTATTAGTGCACATAATTCCATTTCATTTTATTTGGTGATGAAGTGTATAAGTTGAATGAGTGCATGTAGAGAATAGGTAGTCATTATATTACTAAAGTGGTAGTGGTGAGATTGTCAACTCCCAACCATGTTGAGGCAAAGTTGACCCCTGTGATTAAATCTTGTTATTGAAGGTTTGGATCAAGATATGCTCATAGCAACCCTTTGATTCTAAGCCCTGCAAACATATATTCATTTGAACACCCGACATATAATTTAGATATTTGTATGAATAAAAATAATCGCGTGCCCAATTACTAACACGGTGCCTACTAGGAGGAATTTTTCCATCGGAGAATGTTAGAGAATCTAATTCCAACCACCTATTAGGTGTCAAAACCACTTGTCCAAGTTTCATACTTCATTTTCACTTAGTCCAGTTTAAGTGGAGTTTCACTCCAGTCATTTATTACTGATGTTTCCAATGTAATATTATTTAAGTGATACCTCTCCACGTTTCCTACTTCATTTCACTTAGTCCAGTTTAAGTCAAGTTTCACTCGAGTCATTTATTAGTGATGTTTCCAATATAATCTGATTTAAGTGATTTGTAATATTGAGAAGAGAAATCCTCTGCTCCACTTTCTGTTCTCTTCAATTTTTGTCATGGTATCAAAGCTAGTTTGCATAAGACTCCATGAGAGAGCAGCAACTTGATGAAGCGAGAGTAGTATAAAGAAGAGATAACCCTGTGTAAGACTCATTGAGAGCAACAGAAAGAAGAGAGGAGGTTGCATAATACTCTTTCAGAGCAGCATTTCATGTGTATGTATTCACAAAAAAGGTACATAGAAAATAGGGAAATGAGGCAACCATGAGACACCTCCTATTGCCAAAAGAGAAAAAAGAAAAAAAAAAAGACCATTATTGCAAAGTCATTGTAGGGAAAAAATAATCCGGAAGTGTGCATTGAGACTTGTTGCAATTTTTTTTTTTGTGCTACATGAAGATAACTCAATCCAATAGTCAAGCTGGAGGGTTATTAACGCAACCGAGAGGTTCAGAAGATAAGTTACGTTACTAAGGCAGCACAAAAGTTTAAGAGTCAAGCATTAGTTTTATTCACTTACACCGTTCTCACTCAACGCGGGTTGTCCTCATCCATAGAGTATTACCCGTAATACTAAAAAAAGGAGCGTCCACGAGGCACGAAGAAGGAAGCGGATTGGGACTATGATTTGCTTGCAAAATCAAGGTACATGATGAAACCCATATGCGTCATTTTTTAATATCTTAAATGGAGTATCGTATTATGGACGATGGCATCATTTTTACGAAGGGGTGCTTCATATCTTAAAATGGCTTCCATTTTTCTTCAAAAGGCCTTATTATACCTGCCCATAGGCATGGTATATTGCGTTCAATAGCCATCGACTTGCTATTAGTTGATGGTTGACTATATCTGTTTTCAAAAATTTAACCAAAGTGTTAATAAAAATTCATTTAATTTAAATTTTAAATATCATTTATCTAAACGACTATTGGCCAAACAAATTTGAGATATTATTGCAGCTCGGATGTAAATGAATCTAAGCCTTTAACTAAAATGAATCTAAGCCTTTAACTAAAAAAATTTCTTTCGTTTTAAATTACATACGCCTTTATCCAAAGTTTTCTCTTCCGTTATAAATTCTACCGTATTAACCAAAGTTTGAACTAAACTCTTACAGTTTTTAGTATTAATTCATATTAAAGAGAAAAGAAAATTTATGCCGAAGTTTCATTTTAATTTTAAATCGTGTCCCATAGCGGCTCTTGCATGTGTGTCATCTACCATGGTGCATTTTTTCCATCTTCCATCGTTAACCGTATGTTCGCCATGGTTCTTTGAAACACCATTTTCATGGACACGGTCGATAAGGCTGGAAGGAGAAACAAAGAGTATATCTCTTCATGGTGCAACACCCTACCTCTGCTCAAGGGAAGAACATCGTTTCAGGCATATGCAAATTATATGAGAAGTTTCGGAGATGCATTCAGAGATATGCTCAGAAAAGTCATATTGGTATGCCTATCTAAATATCTCTCCAATTAATAGTAACATATATCCATTTCGACTTTTCCATTGAATTGAATATGCGTTGTTTGTTTCCTTTCCGAGAATGCAATTTTGACATACATGCAGGAAATTCAAGTTGGAATGGGCCTTGTGGGGAGCTGAGGTATCGCTCATATCTTGAAATAAATGGAAAGGTAAATAAACTTTCCTCTTTCTGGACAATGGAAACTTAAAATCTGTGATACAAATAGGAGAATTCAATCTCTTTGTGACCGCCTTAAAATTACTATAGCCACCTAAATGTTTGGAATCTAATTTTTGTACAATATATGAAGGCATCGTTAAGAGACCATGTAGAGACCGCTCGGAATGGAATTTAATGGATACGCATATGCATTGTATTCCTCCTGTTTTCTTAATTAAAGAATTCTAGGTGGTAAATTGGGGGCATTGAATAAAGGATCTGCTCTATAGCTGCAAATATTTTTCTCTATGCGAATGAAAATGAATCAAGCTAAAAAAGCTTTCGTTTCTCTATCATTCTTTTATTGCCTCTAATGTTCAAGACCAATATGTCACTATGTGATTTAATTGAAATGGTAGTAGCAGTAGGATAAATGATTATGGAACATTTAAAACCCTATTTCATTGTAATCAAGTTCTAGTTGAAAACCCCACCAAAGATTCATTATTGAGAGGAAAAGGAGACAGGTGCGAATTCATTTAGGGTTTTGATGGATTTGGGTAATTCGGTGGGAGATATTAGTAGATACATTTTTTCAAAACTGCTCAATATTGCATTAGAAAGCGTAGTTTGACAGGAGTAAAAACATCTATTAACACAGGAAAAGGTACATAAACTCATCCTCCCTTCAGAGGTCTTCACATTAATACCACAATTCTTCACCTTCGTAAGAGCACTTTAATGGCGACTAACGTGCCAGTAAGTTCTTTTGCTAAATTCTTGAGGCTGCCTGAGTTCACAAAAATTGAAGTTTTGGCCACCCATGGAAGCATGCCCCCCTTCTTATAACGACTTCTTTCAATAGGGGTCCATGTGCATTGAAATTTGGATACTCAGTGAAAGGTGGTAAAATAATTTAGCACAAAACCATTCAATGGACAAAAATTTAACACCATTCGCATCGATTCGGATGTCGGGTGTAACAGGTGGTAAAAATAATTTCTGATACAATTTGATGTGCAAAACTTGTTTTCACTATCATAACGTAAACCCACTTTTTGTTTTTTTCTTTTCCTGATTGCATCCTAGAAATATTAGATAGAGAGAAGTATGGGGGCACACAAAGGAAGAATATGTAAGGAAATACTCAATTTATGTTTATGAGAGAATCAAGAACATCTTATTGTAATTGCCTTATCGTTGTAAATTAAAATTGTATATGAATTGAGGTTTCTGTGATCCATCATATTTGTAAAAAGAGGTTTGGCGTAATTCACATAAAAAGATCATTGTCGACGCGTTTCGAACCAACTAGTGTGGTTCATCGACAGGAACTTGTCCTGACGATGAACCACACTAGTTGGTTCGAAACGCGTCGACAATGATCTTTT
The DNA here is from genome assembly GCA_000404065.3 of Pinus taeda. NCBI lineage: Eukaryota > Viridiplantae > Streptophyta > Pinopsida > Pinales > Pinaceae > Pinus > Pinus taeda. The sequence continues at coordinate 140,009 of APFE030124984.1, read as the reverse complement.
TATGTGAATTACGCCGAAGCTCTTTTTACAAAAATTGTATACGAGTCATCAAATTTGGGAGTCGAGAGCAAAGATATTTACCATGAAAAAGGAATGCTCACTTGAGGGAACCTTACATCCTTTAGTGCATTCATACACCACACTAGGTAGATAAAAAGTAAGAAACTATGTTGCCTATCAACACTAATACCCTAAATGATGTCACCGTTAAGGTCTATGGCCTCCACAATGTAAAAGTTACCATGTAACATAGTAAAAATGATGGTTGACTACCCCAATTTAAAATATTTTGTGCAATGAGGAGCAATATAGACACAAACTAGAAGGCAAAAAAATGACTTATGGCATGGAGATCTGCAATCCGTTGGTAGACTCATCTTGATCATGGCTATCATAATTTCCTTAGCCATATTTCGCCATAATTTCCTTAGCCATATTTCACAAGTAGCTAAAGAAAGGACGTATCTCAATCATGGATTTCATTTTTCTTGTTTTTTCACCCTAATTTCTTTTAGATGGCAAGATGTGGAAACCGTGAAGCAAGCAAGATCTTTGCCTTACATGAAACAACTTTCAAATTATTCTTTACCTTATAATAAAAGGTATTGATAGATAGTGTGCCCCATAAAACTCATACCATAAGCTCATATAGAGAGAGTGAGTATAAAGAAGTCCCCGCGCTCTCTCAATAAATACCTCAATAAGTATTTGGGGAAAGGAAGCAGATCCCAAGTCTATTAAATTTGCAGAATTAATGCCCCAACATAACTTTGTCAACGCAACGCATGATCACGCCTACGAATCACCCTCTAAATAATCCTAAAAAGGACAACACTAAACCTTGTGATCCTTTGCAGATAAATTGACCCACTGTCATCCCTACCCCTCATATTGCCTAAAATCCCTTTGACAAGGACAACGCACAAGCTAGAAGGCAAAAAAAATGACATATGGCATGGAGATCTACAGTCCGTTGGTATCTTGATCTTGATCATGGCCATTATAATTTCCTTAGTCATATTTGGCCATAATTTCCTTAGCCATATTTCACAAGTAGCTCACGCAAGGGCGTATCTTAATAATCGATTTCATTTTTCTTGTTTTTCACCCTATTTTCTTAGATGGAAATATTGTGGACTATTTGTTTGATCATTAGACTTATCTCATTCATGGATTTCATGTTTCTCGTTTTGTCACCCTTTTTTAGATGGCAAGATGGTGGACTATTTGTTTTATCATTATGGTAGTTTCAAAGTTTCCGCCATGCTTTAGTAGACTTTGAATTGAACTTTGGAAGAAATGGAGGCCATATTATGAGCCTCCTCATAACCTCCCTCATGTCACCCATGCTTAGATCAAATTTTAATATGGCCTCTTTTGTAGGAGATACCTTCTTTGTGTATTTCTCAATTTGTTGTATGTGACACCTTTGTTCAGAAGCTATTTAGAATCTCTAAAGGATTGACCTTTGTGGCCACTCTTTTAAGAATAATTTTGCATTTACAATGAGCAATTTGAAATAATGGAGAAACAAGTACTAGTATAAAGATGAATTCCCAAATTGAGATAGTGGTTTCACACTTTCATTCAAAATCTATTTAGAATTTATAAAGGATTGGGCTCTGCTCACTTGTTTAAGAATAATTTTGCATTTACAATGCACAATTTGAATAAATGGAGAAACAAGTAGTATAATAGATGAATTCCCAAATTGAGATAGTGGTTTGTTCATCTTGATTATGCTCTTTCCAATTCAATAAAATGTTTCTATACCCAATCCCATTAAAGAGTTTGAAGTAATTCTAGACCTATTCTTTTTTTAATTTTTTAAGAGATTTGGATTTGAAATTGAGAGAGTTTGGTAGGGCGCCTTTTATTTTGTTGGGTTGGTAAGATTAAATCTTCTTTGGTTTCTTCCCAATGTAGTTAGTTTGTTTCCAATGTTTGACTCTTGTGAAATCCCAAGTTTTTCAGTGAAGTTCCCTGATGTGATAATTGTGTGATTGTATCCCATACAGATCATTGTGTCATTATGGCCCATACATGCATCCAAACATCATGTACCCATAAACCTATAACTATGTGAAATGTTTAATGCATTGCCCATTTGAGTTTGTTCATGCTTGAAACGTCTAATGCATTTCCCCTTTGTGTTTATTCATTGAATCAGTGTAACACATCAATGTTATAAACTTGTACACTAATGTTTGACCATATTTGGATTGTGGATAAGCTTTTATAGATTGTGGATAACGTGGGCATGAGGGTTCTTAACATTCATCATTTCCATGAAAAAACAAATATTAAACCAGCAGGGTTGTTGACTGTTACAATATGAGGGTTGTTCATTTCTGCCTTGTACGCTATTTTATGAGGTAGGTATTTAGCTGCATCATAGCCTTGTTTAAGAATGAATGTGTTATCAAATCATATTTCTTTTTGAAAACATATTATTTAAAAAGAGGGGCTTCATTTTAATGTTTATAATGTTTGAAGTTGGACTCTTATTTAAAAGAGATCTTGCTTTTACAAAATAAAAAAAAGGATTGCTGGAGATTTTATTTTTTAAGACAGAGAGGGTTTGTCAAAATGTTTGTGGCAATGTTTTTTTTCAAAAGTTTTAAATTTCATTTTTTTCTTCGTAAGAGAATGAAGTTTTAGTGTCGAAAAAAAGCACTACACACAATCGTTATGTTTGCAGTTTGATTGGTTTGTTGAGTCGTAGTAAGCTAGCACTCAACAAATGAGAAAACCCAAGAGGCTTTCCCTGATTTCAGAAGCCAAGACAACCAAGGAGGCTTGAGATACCCTTGAGAGGAGTTTTGCTGTAAGGAGCAACACTTAAGTTGAAAATAAAGGTGGATCTATAGCTTCAAATCTATAATGAGATGAAAAGTTTGTTGAATCCCATTGTGCTCATCCACAAGTGGATGATGTCTGAGAAGAAGTCGTAGAAGCAAGAGAGAAGGAGCACATAGATGCTCATGAACCCCATTGTGCACAGTTGCAAGTGGATAAAAATTTGTTAAATCCAGCAACAGAGCTTGCTGATGAAGATTTGGTAAAAGCTAGCAATAGAGCTTCTTGATGAAAGTTTGGTAAATCCAACAATAGAGCTTGCTGATAAAGATTTGGTAAAATGAGCAACATGGATTGCTAATGAAAGTTTGGTAAATCCAACAATAGAGCTTTCTGATGAATATTTGGTAAAACCAACGACGGAGCTTGCTGATGATAATGAAACTGCAGTTGGAGTAGTCAATGCTATGGTGAATCAAGCAATTAATATTGCTAATGTAAATTTTGATGAAGAATTGGTGGCTAATGATAAACGGTTGCAGATGATGCAACAAAAACATCATATTAACATGAAGCTATTTGTTGAGATAATCCCACTTGAATTTGAAAACCAAGTGGAAGACAACCTATTTGCAGCAACACATATTAGTAAAGAAGTCAAACAGATAGAGATAGAGATAGAAGCGGAGAAGGATCACAACAAGAGAAAGCTCTCATTACAGAGAAGAGGGAACAAAACCAATTTGTTTCTGCATATATTTTTAATTCTAACATAGATTTTTAGTGTGCAGGTACACAAAATGATTATGAAGAAGAGTTAAATTTCCTTGAAGTATGGCTTACAACACCATGCCTTGATAAACTCATAGAAGTTCCAGAAATAAATGTTGAAGACAAGATTTCCAATGAGAAAATCAAATAAATTTTTAGGTATTGGAGTACTGAAGAAATATTATTTTATTATAATCTTATGTTGCGGCAGATTGATGATGAAACATGCACTACAGAAGATATT